>JALIGW010000001.1:101364333-101551833 GCA_023053685.1 Diadophis punctatus similis
TTAATGGTTTGATAGACTGCACAAAGATTTGTTTAGTATTTTTTCAATTATATGTGAATGAGGCAATATATTTTGTTAAGGAGTGTGCAGAGCGACCCCTGAGTTATCAGGGACATGCACTTAGAAACAGGGTATTTCAGCTTGGCAACCAGTGGATAGGAGTAATGATCCAGTCACAAACAGATTTGTTAAAGTGTATAAAATAGTTTACTTTTAGATAAATAGCACAGTCCAATTAAACAGTCCAGGTCATACACATTCAGTCAGTCAATATCAAGAAGTACAATAATCTTCTTACCAGCCTGTCTTTGTCTTAAACATCAAACAAAGATAATACAGCTTACAAACATTTCAATACTATCAAATAGTAACAGAGCTTCACACAGAACTCACTATCAGACACAAAGTCAATCACGAATGAATCAACAGAGATAACGAACCACGATCTCTAGCTCCCTCTTATGGCAATCTTGAAACACTACAGCCAATCAGAATACTGCAATACATTTAAAGCTGTAGTACTTAAATATATACAAACATAGATTGGTGGCTTGTTTATATATTACCAACCCAACCATTTGGACATAGTCCTAACATATTTAATGCAATAAAATAACTGCAAATGAGAGTAATTTATGCAGGCAGGATAGATATCTTCTTTGCTAATAATGGCAAACTGTTACTCTATATGTGTGAATTCTCTTAAATTATTTTTTTCCCAGATATTGAGGATAGGAAACACTTTCATTAAATCAAATTTAGCATCTGGGAGCAGCAGCTGGTGCAAAATGCAGCAGCCCATGCATGTGCCTCAGTGTGCGCATGTTGCACATTAGCTAAACTAGCTTCATTGGTTGATGTCTCTGGCCAATGGAAGACCATTTCCCCCTAAGCTTCAATTGGCCCCAAATCTACTGACCTTCTAAAGGCCCTTAAGACTGATCATGTTCCAGGCATGGGCATCGTCATTTTAGTGACAATATGTGACATGCTACATTGTTTAGATTGGTTTAGTCTCTTGATTGTTTTGGATGTAGCTGCGTTTTATAATATGTTTTGTATTGTTTTTGCTGCTGTAAGCTGCCCATAGCTGCTATAACTGAGATGGGCAGTTATATAAATCAAAGAAATAAGGAATGATAAGGAGGAGAGTGACATCATTGCACACTGCTGTAGTTCTATACTTGCATTTCATGTACTCTCCTGACACTCTTATTTTCATTCTTTCTGACCTCTCCTTTTTTCTTTGAACTGCTGTTTTCTGATTCTGCCTCCTTTTTCTCTGTATTTTCTGCCTGGTTAGAAGAAGAAGCTCAATCTTTCCAAAGATCCAATTCCCCCCCCCACGCTCTCATAGGTTTTTTTAATTAAAAAAATTAGATTAAGAGTTGCATTCAGAGGTGGGTTCCTGCCTCTGATTGCCGGTGCGGTTAATCGCTGAGTTCGGTGCAGCGCCGAAGAAGCTGCTCCCATTCGCAGAACGGGAGCTTTCCCCGGGCGCTTTCCCCGCCCGCATGGATGCCGCCAATTGCATTCTTTTGCCCTCTGCGCATGCGGAACGCTTTGGGCATGCGCAGAGGGCAAAAGAACGCAATTGGCGGCATCCATGCAGGTGGGGAAAGCTCCCGGGGAAAGCTCCCGTTCCGCGAACGGGAGCAGCTTCTTCGGCTTTGCGCCGAACTCAGCGATTAACCGCACCGGCAATCAGAGGCAGGATCCCACCTCTGGTTGCATTATATTAGGCAGAGGTTCAAAAGAAGCTGCAGAGCTTCAAGTAACCTCCCCCTGCTTTTAAAGAAATGCATACATCCTCCATTTGACTTATGTGCATGTGGCTAGAGATAGAGTTTGCTGTAGTCTAGATTGTGACTAAAGCCACATTACTTGTCTTCTCCAAACATTGTCTAACAGGGTTGTGGAACTTCTCAGAGTTATATCTATAATTCAAGTGTGGCCTGCTACTTTGATTCCTCCAACAAAATGAGTCTATGAGGGGCTTTTGTCTTTTAGATGAAAGATAGAGAAATTATGAAAGAGCACTCAGAGGTATATTAAAAAAAAAAAGGAGAGAGCTTCTGATAATTATGAAACAACACAGATTGTTCCCCCTGGTCTTATAAATAATAATAAAAGATAGAGTGCAATAAAAGTAGTGTGCTTCATCTTCTAACAAATCATCATACAATTTAACAGCTTATTTAAATCCATCCTTAAAATCATCAGTAAGCCCCACTGGTTGCCATAAAGTCATTGCTTGAAGTTTAGTATGTATAGTATTACCTACAGTGTTTCCCCGAAAATAAGACCCTGTCTTATATTTTTTTGAACCCTGAAATAAGCGCTTGGCCTTATTGCCATGCACTCAAAAGCCCGATTGGGCTTATTATCAGGGGATGTTTTATTTTGGGGAAAACAGGGTAGAAGCTCAGAATTTGTTCTCATTATTGGTGGGTAAGGGTTTTTGTTTTTTGTTTTAAATGAATTCTTTAAATTTGCAAAGTAGAATTAGATACACAACCATTTTGGAGTAGGTCAAGGTGCTTTCCTGAATAAGGGCCAGTACTAAGCAGTGGTTTTGCCAAAATACTTTAAATCTCTGATTTCCTCTGTGGTTGAGGCTTTGATTCTCACAGTTTCTGCAACATTTACTTGCTTGAGTGATCATTGCAATAATTGTAAATAGCACAGAAATTTATAAACTCATGCACTGTGGTCTGGATACCGATATATAGGAGAACAGTAATCTCTGAGGCTAATTCATGGAGACTGCACAATATGGGCAGCCTTGATGTCACATGATGTATTTTAATATATTTTAATTTCCCAGGTTTATTCAGATAATTTGAATACATTAGAATCAACCTTGTTGTAGAGGTAACCAGAGGTGGGTTCCTCCTGGTTCAGACCGGTTCTATGGAACCAGTAGTAACTTGGCGGCCTGGGTCATTGGAACCGGCAGCAACCCAGGCCTGCCACGCCCCCGAACCAGCTCTCTCAGTGGTGCCATAGGCACCGCCATCTTGTTTTTTACTTTTGCGCATGCACAGAAGCTGGGTTTTTAGCAGTGTGTATGCGCGCGCACAAAGCGCCCCCTCCACGGCACCTCAGGAAGCGAACCAGCAGCGAGGAAAATCAGAACCCACCCCTGGGTGGGTTTCAGTGTTCTTCATTGAAACAAATAACTAGACATGCATCATCTGGCAAGGTTCTTAATACCAATACAAAGTTGATTTAAGACAAAAATGTAAAACAGCAATATGGGAGGTCTATAACCGAGCTGTTCTGATACGTTTCTAAAAACAGATGTATTTTGATTTCAAAGTTTGAACTCCTGTAATGCAGCTTTTACTCTAACTAGTAGCTATAAATTATTCTAAAATGTGGTCTTAAAAACACAAAGGAATATCCCTTAACTAAAGACAGAAGGAAATACCCTAGTGAATATTTTATGCTGTTCATGCTCAGCATAAAATATTCTGTTCATGCTCACAGAAAAAATTGAGAGCCGAAGAAAATGCTGAATTAGAAAGGTGTTGTTTCATCATGTGGCTGATTCTACTACCTATGAAAAAATAAGTTTGCTTTCATATTTTGAACTGAACTGGAGTTTTTGCAATAGTGATATAGGAAAGCTACAAAGAGGTTAATCCAGTTTGATTATAAAAAAGTTTGAGAATTAAAGAAAGCTCACTAAATGTGATTATCAAAGAAAATCAAAGCTAATTCAAATTTTATTGCATGAAATGGGCAAAATAAACTCTTAGTTTTTAATAATTTTGTCAGGTATAGGTCAGATATTTAATTACACACACACACACACACACACACACACACACACACACACACACTTATATATTATTTGACTTAATCTATCTATTAGATGATTTCTAATAGTAAATTGTGGAAACTCTTTTTTAAAACATTTAAACTAAATCAGATTAGAAAGATAGTCCCAACTTGTTGCAAACATGAAGATTCAAGCCTATCTAAATCTGAATAACATACCAGTTTTAATTATTACATACCTTAAGAACTCCAGTGAGAAAAATCTATGAAGCTGTAATTCAAATACAAGAAAATCCATATCCAGATAATAAAAACAACAGTAGAAATTAAAAAAAATCTAACTGATAAGATACAAACATGAAAGTACATAAAATATCACAAACTTTCTGGTTTTTCTTTGAAGATGTTTCTCCATAGACATTTACCATAAAATATGATACATATTCAATAGATGAAGAAGCTGTCAGAAAGAAGAATTAAAACCACATCAGGGAGACAAAAATGCCACTTCTAAAAAGTATTGGCCTAGCCCTGAAAGTCACTAATAAAGGCATCCAGCAAATTCCCAAGTCAGAAGTTTCCTCTCCCAGGGTTACGTTCTCCTTAGTGGCAGTACAGGAAGAAGGGCTTTGAAGATCCCCCAAGGATAAAGATTGAGCAATAACCAAGAACTGGAGGATCTTGAGACAGAGATGTTAGCTGTATCAGCTAACCCAGAAGCAACTCAGTTCAGGCCATGAAATGCAAAGCAAAATGTTCTTTGAAATGTGGAGAAGGAGGGAAGAATATGTGCATTATGGAACTGTAGCCTCATGCTGACAGAAAGCAATCAACTGCTTAATATGGTTTCAATGTACAAATGTATTTTGCTAGGATTAGGACCAGGATCAGATAAACATATTGCTGATTTAAAGAGTTGCAGAAAGATTCACTGCAGTTTTCACTTCCTCATCACTGGATTGCCATTTGACTTCAGACTATCATCTCTTCGGCCCCATGAAAGAGAGTTTGAGAGGCAAACATTATTCCAGTGACAAGGAAGTGAAAACTGCAGTGAAGAAGTGGCTCAATCACGAAATCTTATGAGGCAGGGATACATGCTCTCATTCGAAGGTGGAACATTGCTATTGAGAGAAACGGCGACTATGTTGAGAAGTAGGGATGTGATCCACAGAGGACCAGCTTCATTTTGATGTATGCTATGTGTTCCTGTGTTGGTAATTATACCCGTCCTAAAGAAAATGGCATTACTTTTTGACTCACCCTTGTATATTTTACAATTCTATTTGTATACTTCATATAATAGTGTACTCTATTTCTACCTTATTTTCTATTTCCCTTTTATTTATTTATGTTTAATACCATCTAGTAACTCCATTATCCTCTTTCTTACGTTAATCTCTTATCCTTTGACCCTCTTCTCTAACTACTCATACCACTTTTCTCATACTTTATAATATTCTGTTTCCTCTTTTTCTTGTATTTCCTTTGTAAGTTTATCCATTTTGGCACACTCTAAGACCTTTCTAATCAAGTTTTCTTCTGATGGTATATATTTATTTTTCCAATTTTGAGCATATATTATTCTTGCAGCTATTATCACATGTATTATTAAGTATTGTATTTCTTTTTTATAGGTTTCAGGCAATATTCCCAATAAAAATATTTCCAGTTTCATCTCTATTTTTTCTTTGGTGATCTCTTCTAATTGTATTTTAATTTTATTCCAATATTGTTTTGCCTTTGGGCAGGTCCACCACATGTGGTAGTATGTTCCTTGGGTTTGATTGCATTTCCAACAATTTGACTTTGTATTTGGGAACATCTTAGCCAACCGTGCAGGTGCGAGATGCCACCTATAAAACATTTTGTACATATTTTCCTTATAGGCTACAGACATTGTTGGTTCATAATTTTTATTCCATAATCTCTCCCATTTATCTAAATCTATATTGTAACCGAAATTTTTGGCCCAAGTTATCATATTTTTTTAACTATTTCTTCTTCCAATTTGTATCTCAATAGATATTTATAAATCTTGGTTATCAATTTTATCTTCTGTACCTTGTAAAATTTTATCTAATTCATATTTTTCTTTTTGAAATCCATATTTTTCCAAATCCATTTTATATCTTGTCTGTTTTTGCATGTATGGCCACCAATCAATGTCGGCACCCTGTTCTTTAAGGTCTTGTCTTGATTTCAGTTCCCCTTGATTGTCTATTAAATCTTTGTATTAGGTGTCCATTTCTAACCACAGCAATGACAAAATGGCAATATATGTATTAGGATGTTGTGATGCAAGCTGTACCCTTTAATATTTGCATCATGATGTTGCACAAAATGCATAAGAGGCAGAGTTTGAATTGACATGTCCTGATGAACATTTTATCTTTTTACCCCTACTCAGCTCCACTCCACTGTAATCACACAGTGACTTGCCTGCCTAGTGCAAAGTTGGCAGATTTTACACATTGTTTAAATAAACAGACAAACAGTGCGAGGGATAAGGCAATGATCCCGGTCTCCTTTGACACTAGTGACATTAGAAAATGCAGTCAGCCTGTCCTGAAAAATCAAATTCAGGCTGCTAGATAACAAATCGAAGCCTAGAAATTAGAAAGTTCATTAGATTCTTAGAATGCTACCTGCTCTGCTCATAGGAACAACTAGACAGGCAGAGTTCAAGGCTATCAATGTGTTGATGAAATGTAGTACCCAGTGGATTCACATTTGACAGGCCTTGGGGAACGTTTCTGGACAAACAAAATTGGAGAGATGGACTCTCCTTGAACTGAAGTGGAATGAAACTGCTGACACTTAACATCGACACAGTGCCAAAGCAGCTTTGAAGTAATCCCCTGGGGGAAAGTTAACAGGGGCTAAGCAGCATCAAGTTTGGAAGGGTGAGAAATTTCAGAAAATAATATAAGGCAATATATTGTTGGTACATGTCACCAGAGAAACTGTCTAGAATTTCTTCAAATTTATGTTGTAAAAAAGCCAGAAAATTTCAAACTCAATCACATATAATAACTGAGAAAATAATAAAAATTTAAAGATTAGTACACAACTTAAACCAGAATGTTTAAGGGACTGATGGATAAGTAGATGGCGGGGGAGAAACATGGAACTTCGTTTTTATATACGACAAATGCATATATTATTTGCAGAAGGGTAGATAGAGTCAGCTATACCCCAATAGAGGAATAGATGGTGAAGACGATGGAACTTGCTGAGATGGATAAATTGGCTTTAATTAGAGACAGAACATTGTCAAAGTTCATTGTTGATTGGAAACCCTTTATTGACTTTTTGCATGAATTTGAAAAATAAAATTAAATTAAATTATGATATATATTTTTGATGATTAGAGAGATTATAGAGAAATTTAAACAATGTTGTAACTATTGAGTAAGAGGTCAATTTACAGTTACACTTCACTGCTGTAAAAGAATATTAGAAGTTATTTCTTTATATTTATTTTCTGTACTTTTCTTTCTATTCTTCTTCTGTTTTCTTCCCTTCCCTTCCTGTTTTATCGTAAATATTGATTCTTGTTATTTTTTTAATCTTTCATCTTAAAATTTTAATAAAGTTATAAAAATGAAAAAAAAGTAAGACATACAAGTAATTTGGAACTGGATTAATGGATAGGTGTGAGAATTTAGAAAAAATGCCATGAATAGCTCATACTCAAATAATAATAATAACAATAACAATAATAATAGCAACAGCAACAGCAGCAACAACAGTAAAATATGATAAGTAAACATTTCTGTGTCAATGATAGAAGTTTTCAAGCTAAAATGGGGATATTCGAGAACTTACTAGTGAATGAGACCATAGATACAATTGTTATTGGAAACTTGGTGGAACAATGAGAATCAGTTGGATACAATCATTTCTGAAAACAAACTTCGTAGAAACAACAGGGAAGGACATACTGGTGGACATGTTACTTTTTTTATCTGAGTAAAGTTATAAAATCTAGTCTATTATGAAGATTGGTCTCCTCATAAGATTCCTGTACAAGATCTTTAGCCAGAAATATAAATTAGATCTTGAGATACATTATCTACCACTAGATCAAAATGGTCAGGGCATGCAAGAAACTATTTATGTTTATGACATGATTGAAAAAAACCAAATTTCTTGATACACTAAAATGAGTGTGCTTTAGAATACTGCAAAAGGAAAAATGAGTGGATGGGTGAAAAAGAAACTGAAAGAAAAAGTAAACACAACCAATTCCTTGATAGCGTGTGGGGGTTATTTAAAAGTAGAATTAATTGAGAATCAGCAAGAAAAATGAGTAGTCCTCAACTTAGGACCACAATTGAGCCCAAAATTTATGTTGCTAAGTGAGATATTTGTTAAGTGAGTTTTGCTCTGTTATGACCTTTCTTGCCACAGTTGTTAAGTGAATCACTGCAGTTGTTAACTTAGTAACATGGTTGTTAAGTGCATCTGGCTTCCCCATTGACTTTGCTTGTAGGAAGGTGAACACATGACCCAAGGACACTACAACCATCATAAATATGAATCAGTTGCTAAGTGTCTGAATTTTCATTACATGACTATGGGGATGTTGCAATGGTCGTGTGAAAAATGGTCATAGCTCACTTTTTCCCAGCGTCATTGTAACTTTGAACTGTCAGTACATGAACAAACAACATTGCCAAAAAGGCTCTGAGAGTTGTTAATCTAATCTTGCGTAGCTTCTTCTCTGGCAATATTACACTGCTAACTAGAGCAGGGGTAGGCAAAGTTGGCTCTTCTATGACTCATGGACTTCCAACTCCCAGAATTCCTAAGCTAGCATGATTGGCTCAGAAATTCTGGGAGTTGAAGTCCATGAGTCATAGAAGAGCCAACTTTGCCTACCCCTGAACTAGAGCATACAAAACATTTGTTAGACCAATTCTGGAATACAGTTCACCTGTCTGGAACCCGCACTGCATATCAGACATTAATACAATCGAGAGAGTCCAGAAATACTTCACAAGAAGAGTATTACATTCCTCTGCTCACAATAAAATACCTTATTCCACCAGGCTTGAAATATTGGGATTAGACAATTTACAACTACGTCACCTCTGATCTGATCTAAATGTAGTTCATAAAATCATATATCAAAAAGTCCTTCCTGTCAATGATTACTTCAGCTTCAACCGCAACAATACATGAGCACATAATAGATTCAAACTTAATGTAAACAGCTCCAAACTCAACTGCAGAAAATACGACTTCAGCAACAGAGTGATCAATGCCTGGAATGCACTACCTGACTCTGTGGTTTCCTCCCCAAACCCCCAAAACTTTAACCTTAGACTGTCTACAGTCGACCTCTCCCCATTTCTAAGAGGTCTGTAAGGGGCGTGCATAAGCGCACCATTGTGCCTACCGTCCCTGTCCTACTGTCCTCTTTTATTGGTACTTTTTACTTATGTTATGGTTATACAAACAACTACTATCCTGTACATGTTTGACAAAATAAATAAAAAAAATATTGTAAGTCAAGAACTACCTGTATCACATTATAAGAAAGCATCAGCAAAATCCAGGAAGCTAACCAACATAGATTGATTGTAGTGTCCAGAAAGCTCTAAAAGTAGAAAGGCTTCCTTCAGGAAATAAAAAAAAGTTGTTACTTAACAGTATATGTATCATAATTAGAAGCACAAACTGTCAGAAAAAGAATACTGTAAATGATAATTATTAAATATGCACTGTGGGAAATGTTGTGGACTTCTTTCAATGTATTTGAAATAGACAATTAGCTAGGAAACCAAGAGAGAGTCAGGAAATTTTAGCCTTGTCAGTTTAATGCTTTTTCTGAATGAAACGGTAATGATACAAGAAATAATTAAGTGTATGGAAGGGTAAGTCTTACTGAAGGAAAATCAGTATGGATTTTTAAAAAATAAATCCTGCTTCACCCACCAACTTTCTAGAGCTGTTTGAGAGAATCAACAGGCTCTTGGATGAAGGTAAAACTCAAAAGCAACTGTGAAGAGTTGAAAAAAAAAATCTTTAAATTAGGTGAATGGTGAACAAAAAGATCCAGCAGGGCTACTCTAATGCTGTAGTCTCATTATAACATATATCAGTGATGGCGAACCTATGGCATGGGTGCCACAGGTGGCACGCGGAGCCATATCTGCTGGCACGTGAGCCGTTGCCCTAGCTCACTCCAGCGCGCATGTGCGTGCACGCCAGCTGATTTTTGGCTCGCGTGGAGGCTCTGGGAGGGCGATTTTGGCCTCTGGAGGGCCTCCGGGGTGGCAGGGGGAGCGTTTTCACCCTCCCCAAGCTCTAAGAAACCCTCTGGGACTGGGGAGGGCAAAAAACGGGCCTACTGGGCCCACTGGAAGTCAGGAAACAGGGGAGTGGGGGGTCATGCACGCATGCGCAGGGGGGTGAGGCAAGTGGGGGGCTTTGAATTATGGGTATGGGCACGCCCGCGTGTGTGATAGCGTTGTGCGCACTATTTCGGCACCCAAGGGAAAAAAGGTTCGCCATCACTGACCTATATCAAGGCTAACTCCTTAGAAGAGGTATTCTTTTAGAGGGGTTATAAATCAGTTCATTAACTCAAAGTTAATCAGTTTTTACAGTATTCCTTCCTTCCTTCCTCTTATCTTTCTATTTTGTATTTAGGACAGTCCATAAACAAACTCACCACAGATCCATTGAGAATCATGCATGGTGCTGTGGAAGAGAGCACCAATTCCATTTATGGCTTGCTTTCTTTATTGTCTGATCTCATATTTGAAGATGAAGATGAGAATGGAAAAGGTAAGTCTGTTGATTTATTTTATCTTGTTGCACAATTTTTTAAAGCAAAAAATGAATATGAAATGTCACTCTTAAAGCACTAAAGTTTATGAAATGGCCATCATAGTTCCTTTTTCTTCTTTTTGTAAAATAAATCCATGCACTATTATGGGAAGAATGCCAGAATTAAAATGTTAGCATTACTTTCAGCCTTGCTCTAAAATATATAAAAATAGTAGAACTACAGGACAAACATGCTGCCGAGGAATTAGCTTCAGCGGTACTATTCATATGTCTTACATTTTAATTTTGTGTGAGAGAGGAATATTTGAGCAACAGCAATTCTAAATGGACATTGGATGCTTTCAAATCTAAGGGTGTTCACTTGTCCCTCCTTACATTTTGTATTAATCAGTAGGTATCAGAGCTGCTGGCATCAACAATAACATTTCAGTCCAACTGAAAGAAAATCTGAATGCTAATATGCTACCTGTGGTCTTGTCAACTTACACATTGGCAGTCATTTGGGGAAACTGCATAACTAAGTCCAATAACTCAAAGAGGCTTTTGATTCTTTTGTCTAAACAACAGCCCATGTTATGGGCTTGGGGAGCTTGGGATGTAATGGGGACTTTTTTTCCCTTTTAAAGTAATTTAAAAATTGGTTATGTGCCAGTCCTTGTGAACTTCTAATGAAACTCACAAATAAATGACTTAACAGCTCAGAATTAGCATCTTTTTAAATGAATTTACCAGAATTTTTTTTCTATGGGATAGTATGAATTATTGTTTAGACATAATAATAAAACAGTACATATTTGAGGCTCATGTTTATGTAGTTTATAATTTCTAGGCAAAATGATAGCTGTGACAGTGAGGGGTCTGTAGTGGGTAGGTTCTTGAGTGACAATGGAAATTTTTGTGTATGCATATATAACATATTTTTTGGAGTACAAGACGCACCTTAGTTTTGGGGGAGGAAAATAAGAAAAAAAAATCTGCCTCTGCCTACCAGCATCCATCAGTATTCATCTACCTAGCTTCCTGTCAGTGTGTGAGAGAGTTGAGGGCTGTTTGGAAACTGAAACAGTATTTGCTGTGTGAGCAACAAGGAGACAGCAAGGAGCCTGGGCATGGCTTAGCTTTGCAGCTCTGAGTCTGTGCTGAGCTCTGAAACTAGTGTGCACTGAAACTGAAACTCCTCTCCTCTGCTTGTGTTTTGCTTGTATTTACTACCACGTTGGAAAACCTGCTTTTGGTATTGTATATTTACTTCGTGTGTTATATTATATATAAAGAGAAGTTATTGAATCCTGCTGAATCAGTTACTTGTGTGTGCTTTCTGGATGTGATTACTGCTGCAAACTCTGACACGTCCTTGCAGCAAATAGCAAACAGCCAGGTCAGCTTCAGCACATTATTGCAGCCTGATTCAGCACGAGCAGCTGATTGGCGGGTGGTGTTCTGACCCAGCTTCCTGATAAAAGACCGCAGCACAAATAGCGTCTGTACAAACCTCTTTTTAATAGTAACGGCTGCTAATTGTCTCACTTAGCAGTCGTCCTAAGTTCAAAATAAAGGATAAACAAGTATTTTCTGTGCAACGGCTGTTAATTAGTCTCCTTAACAGTCGGCAATAGTTCAAGCAAAAGAACACAAGTCTGACGGAGAGTCTTTTAAATAACAGCAGATAACCCACACGAACCTTGCTGTTCTTTGGCAACCAGCAGGCAAACTTGACAATTTCAAACAGGAGCAAAACAGAGGCTTGAATTCAAAGACAAGGACTAGAAATGAACAAAGTTGCTTCCTGCAAATTCATCCTACGTTTTCATCCCTAAATAGGCTATGGGAGTGGCCAATTAGCACCAAGTCTTACTCCCGAGTCGACCTTCTCCTCTGAAACCATTCCTGCCTTTTGGCAGCTCTGCGCACAGGCAGATTGAGAACAGGCTCCTCCTGTTCTTCTTCTTCACTCGTGTCAGCCTCTGGATGTTCTGGAGGCCCTGGCTGAATCCCTGCTTCTGGCATTGAGCCTTCTCCAGACTCCAGGCCTGGCCCAGGTGCCTCCCCAGCCTCCTCGCTGTCCAACTCTGTTGCCAGCCACACAGGCCACTGGCGAAGCACAACACCAGCCTCCTCGCTGTCCAGCTCTGCTGCCAGCTGCACAGGGCACTAGTGGACCACAACAGGTGGATCGGTGTCTGGGAATACCCACAATCAGATGTTCCATGCTGCAGGGATTGCTACAGACTATCGCCTCCTACATGCCTCGTGTTTTTGGCTACATTCGGCGCATAAGACGCACCCACATTTTCACCCTGGGGGTGTGTGAAATTTAATTTAATTTAATTTATTGTTCTTATAAGCCGCCCAATCCCGTAGGACTCAGGGCGGCGTACAGCAGAAGGAAGAACAATCAATAAAAATACAATAATACAATACAATACAATAAAACCGTTTTTAAAAAATACAAAAGTTAAAACCAGTCATCCATGGGGCATTAAGATCTATTTCACCCCGCCTGCAGGAAGAGCCATGTCTTAATGGCTTTCCGAAAGGCCAGCAAGGTGGGAATAGTTCGGATCTCTGGGAGTAGTTGTTTTGCGTCTTGTACTCTGAAAAATACGCTATATGGATATACCTACATGTATATGTTGCTTATCTGCTACTTGGGATAAAGTACAGCAGGGGTCCCCAACCCCCAATTTGTGGACCAGCACCGGTCCACGGCATGCCAGAAACCGGGCCACGCAAACAAGTGAAACCCCATCTGCAGGATGCAGGCAACATATGAAACCACACCCCCTCCAGTCTGCGGAAAAACCTCTCTCCATGTAACCGGTCCCTGGTGCCCAAAAGGTTGGGGACCACTGAAGTACAGGTAGTCCTCAATGTATGATCATAATTGAGTCCAGAATTTATGTTGCTAAGTGAGAAATTTGTTAAGTAAGTTTTGCCCCATTTTACAACTTTTCTCGCTACATTTGTTAAGTGAATCATTGCAGTTGTTAAATTAATAACACAGTTGTTAAGTGACTCTGGATTCTCAACTGACTTTGATTATCAAAATGTCGCAACAGGTGATCAAATAATCCCAGACACTGCAACCGTCATAAATTTGAACCAGTTGTCAAGCATCCAAATGTAAATCACGTGACCATGGGGATGCTGCAATGGTCATAAGTGTGAAAAATGGTCATAAGTCACTGTTTTCAATGCTGTTGTAACTTTGAACAGTCACTAAATGAACTATTGTAAGTCAAGGACTATCTGTAAGCAATGGTTTCATGATTGGGATGTTTCTTTGTAGCCCAGATTGCATGCCTTTTTAACTAATATAATTAAAACTCAGCTGGAACAAAAACACTGCTCTTGACAAGGACATTTGACAGTTTGAAGTAGCACCTAATTTCAACCACTGCGGGGATCTTCGATTAGTACCGCCTGCAAATACTAACCATTATGTTGTTTTACCACTGGGTCCCATTTCTTGATAGAGCGTCAGATCTTTTACCCATGTTACTGAAGAAGAAATGCAGCTCTCAAGTCCTTTCTAAACAAGAATTGTCACATGAGATTTTTCAATTGTGACAATAAAAGTGTAAAACTGTAATCACAAAACATAGAGTTACTGAGAGAATTTCACTTTCCATTTACATCCTATATTTTATTTGAAAAAAGAATTGAACAAATCTCAAAAACCCTATATGAAATATAATGCAGCAATACTTTCAAAAGTCCATAATTTCTAATTAAAAATGTGTACATTATAGTAATAATGTTCATAAGAGGTCAAAAGTAAGGAAGATTAGAATTCTAACTTTTGAAGATGCTCTTATGTTTTTGGAAGCCATGTATTGCATATACCAATTAGAAACTCCAAGAGAGGGAAGATACTATAAGTCTATTTTTAAGGCTTGATTGAAAGATATTTTTCTTTTAAATAGAAGAACTGTCATGGTCATTATTAGGAACAGACAATAGCTTGCATTCCAAAACATGAGGAAATACAAACATAACATCTCTCTGATATTTTTTAATGCTTAATTTTTTAATCTTTTTCCAGGATCATATGATAATTGCAGAGGACAGCTATATAATCCCAGAAAATGTATTTATTCATTTATAAAATAAATTCATTTATTCATTATATATATATATAATGAATATAGTCTCCCTTTATTTTCATTTATCAGCAAAAAATCCTACACACACACACACACACACACACATATATAAATGAACACACACACACACACACACACACACACACACACACACACACACACACACACACACACACATATCTTGCAATTGCAGACAGATGCTATGTTACTGCTCCCTTACACATTGAAGTACCACTTAGGAATTGAAGTAGCCCTGGTAATGATAGTAACCTTAAACAATCTGATACACTCCAGTTATATTAGGTTGTAATTCATTAACATCTGGGAATTAAGAAAAAATATCATTCAGCTTATCTGAAAGATCAAAGGTCCCAGATGGGAAGTGGTTGACCTCAATGACAATTTGTTCAAATTATTTGCAGTCAACTAATGATACATGTCAAAATCTCAAAGTTAAGGGATTTTTGGAGGCTCTTTAATTAGAGCTTTTCAAACTGCCTAAACAACTGTAGGACGTATATGGGCAACCCAGGGCTAGGATCAAGGAAAAAGCCCTAGCTTTCCCAAATAATAAAAAAGAGCCAAAACATTGCCACCATATCATCTGAGGCTATCAGGACAAATAAAAAATATGATAGAAGCAAGCATGTATCACTGAGTTTAGGGAGTGGAACCAGATTTGACACAATAGATGCTATTGAAATGGAAAATACTGAAATTGCAATGAAAAAAATCTGTTTGGTGCTTGGGCCACTTGAATTCAATGTATAAACTCATATTTGTCCATTCCTATCTCAGATCACAATCATTTCCATAAATCCTGATATGCTCATAAAAAATAGCAGTACAAAAATCTCAAAATGGAGCTTCTCTCTCTCTTTTCATTTACCAGTCATAATATTTGAATGCATTTAAATGTGAAAATAATCTAGAATGGAATAAGAATGCAACTAGATTATTATTCTGATTATTATTATTCAAGACTTGTGGTGGCACAGTGGTTAGAGTGCAATACTGCTGGCTACTTCCCCTGACTGCCGGCTGCCTGCAATTTGGCAGTTTGAATTTCACCAGGCTCAAGTTTCACTCTGCCTTTCATCCTTCCAAAGTGGGTATAATGAGGATTCAGATTGTTGGGGGCAATATGCTGACTCTGTAAGCCGCTTAGAGGGAAGTGTGTAAAGCACTGTAAAGCGGTATATAAGTCTAAGTGCTATAACTATTGCTATTACTGTTCATTTTATTCTGCTTATTATTTTCTCTCTTGGCTTAGGTGAAGGAGAGCCATCCCTGAAAGTAAAAGGTTTGTTGATTTTTATAAAGAATCACATGCTTTGTGCGATTAAGTGGGTATTAGGGCAGAAACAATGCAGCTTTGTACTGCCAGGGTTTTGCTAATTATGCCCCTTCCTGCTAATTGCATGTTCCTTCTATGGATAAATATCATTTGAAAGCCATGCAGAATAGTCAGCTCCTGGATAGCAAGTTGCATGCCTGAATAACTAAAGGTGTTCTCCAATAAAGTTAGAAGCCTGAGTAAGTTGCTACTGTCCTAAATGGCTTGTTTTATTTTTTGGTAAAATTCCTGTGTCTTTAACAGCTGTCTGATATTTAAATAGGGGAAGACGTGTTCCAAACACGACTTTTTTATATTTGGAAAAATTGAATATGAATTCTTTAAGAACCAAGGAAAGTGGCTGCTTGCCCCTATTTAAATAATATCATATCAGAAGATCATTGATGTAGGAAAACTGACTTTTTAAAGATTCCCTGTATGGAAATCTAGTTGATCAAGTTGACTTTCCCCAAATAAGGAAGTCTTTCTCATCGGATTTTGTCTTAACTCCTATAAGTACCCTACAAAGAACTGAACAGAGACTGAAATGACATGGAGCTTAGCACATTTATCTACATTGTGTTGCCTTTGCAACTAGGGCCTCTTCTTAAGCTTGTGCAGTTCTACCAAAGTTAATGCAGAAAATGGAAAAGAGGCAAATAAGGCTTCCCATTCAATGGAGCCGATGGCTTTGTCTGAATGTAGTGTTTCCATTTTAAACTCTATAAGCCACCTAGGGGAGGTTTTTTTAAAACTGAAAGACACTGTAGAAATTAATGGCATTGCATTTTGTATAAGAGATGCAGCTATTGTCAGAGTAATAATGATGGACAAGGATTTATTACTTGAAAATATTCTTCCGTATTAACTGTGAAAACAACAACAGATATTTGTCCCTCACTTGGGAACAAATTATGAAGTCCCTGGCCCTGATGGAATCAGTTCTCTATGGAGGAGAAACTTAGCAGCTTTCAGTTCATGTCCTCCAAAATGGAGGAAAGTGCTCTGGTATCTACTGTAGTTCTTGCCATATCCAATGAAATAACTTTTGTCCCAACACGATGAACTTTATGAACAAGGGGGAAAGGGAACGTTTAAATGGAATTGGTCAGGTTTAGCTATAAAGTAGGATCAGTGAAGTTCTTCAAACTCATAAACTGGTGAAAATAGTGAATCAGCAAGAACCTGTATATGCCATTGTACTTAAAATTATAGTGCTTCATTACTGGAGGTTTTTAAGAAGAGACTGGACAGCCACTTGTCTGATTTCCAGAATGATATCGTATTGAATCAGCAGTCAGCATTAAAGAAGCCAGTTTAGTCTAGTTGTTAAGGTATCAGGCCAGAAACTGGGAGACTGTGAGTTCTAGTTCCTCCTTAGCCATGAAAGCCAGCTGGATGACTTCAGGCCAGTTCTTCTCCTTCTCAGTCCAACCCATCTCACAGGGTTGTGGTTGTGGGGAAAAGAGGAGGGAGGAGTATTAGGTATGATCATTGCCTTGAGTTGACAATACAGTCAAGATTAAAAATAACAAATAGAATCGGTTACTTCGAAGCTCACCCTATTCAGAATGAAGTTAGGCCCTTCCTTAATTTTGTCAGAATTTCTTTCTTTCTTTTTTAATCGTTTAAGACTGCAGAAGAATTCCTTTCAAATTCATTAGTAACTTCTTGGTTGTTGTTTTTTTCTCCCATGCAGAAGAAATTCAACCACCAGTCAAAAAGAAAGGTGAGCAAATTTAAGAACAAATTAGGTTTCATCTTTTATCTTAACATTGGATGGCAGCTTTCTGTTGATTTACTTTACTAGCATGGGTCACAAAACACTGGAAGAATAGAGAAAATGATGAAAACGGGGTGGGTGGACTAAAAGTAATAACTACCTTTGAGGAGTAGAAGAGCTTTTGGAAGAAAGAGGATTTTCAGAATTCCCTGCCCTGCTAATTCCTCACCTTGAGAATAAAAAATTAGAAGAAGCTGAACTTCCTTGCAGATAGTATAATAGTGGAAATTCTGAGACGAAGACAGATAAGGGCTCAGTTATGTTAGGGCAAATTTGTTCACAGCTCCCTAAAGATACAAATATCTTAGCTTATAGAGGACAGAGAAAATGGGGCTTACCTGTCCATTCATATCCTGCCTCTTTCTGATTCATTTCCATTGGTAAGCATCTGAACACTTTGTTGATTTTCCTTCTGTAGTATTTTCAGCAATTGCTAAAATTGCCTGTCCTACAAATTTCACAACTACAGTAATTTCTTTTCGGCTCGTCAGGAAGCTCAAAAAAAGCTCAGGACATCTGCCAAAGAGAAGGAGGATGTAGAAGATTAGAAAAGGGAAGCAAGACAAAAGAAACTTTGATGGAAATCACTGAGCTATGTCCTAGATTTTATTATACATTTGAGACATATGGTGCCTGGAAAGCCATTAAAAAAAGGTGTGGACCAATAGAAGTGAAGTTGGGGAAAGGCAAGACTCTGAAATGTTATACTAATATGAGAATCTGAAAAGACAGGCAGAGAGAACAAGGGAAACAAAGGAATTTTTTTTAAAAAAGGGGTGGGTGTGCTATGTAGGCCACTTGGAGCACCTGAGGAGTGGTGATATATAAATCTAAGAGTGAGATTCTGTCATTGTTAATCATAACTTTCTCTTAAAATTTAAGCACTGTTTAAAACTTGTGACAAAATATTACAATAGAAAGCTTTTCATGCCATCTAATTAAGCTTAGTCTTACATTAAGGAGCATGCCTCAATAAGATTAAAGAGAATTTATAGGTCTGTGCTGTAAATAAGGAATCTTTTTTAGTTGCTCAGTATGAAGGTATTAACTAAGGAACTTTAAAATATAAATAATAAAATATAAAGGTTGCATATATTGGACAGAGCCCTGATATCAGAGATCAGACAATTATATATACCGTATTTTTCCGAGTATAAGACGCACCGGAGTATAAGACGCACCTAGATTTTAGAGGAGGAAAACAAGGAAAAAAGTATTCTGAACCAAATGGTGTAGTAATATATTATTGAATAAAATACCAGTATAGCAGAATACTTTTTACAACCATATATACTTTTTACAACCATGTATACTTTTTACAACCATGTATACTTTTTACAACCATGTACACTTTTTACACTTTTTGGCTTTGACATTTTTCTGCAAGAAAGAACAATAATGTTTCCTTTAGAACAATGCAAGCACTTTAGCTGAAACCATGTTCATACATTCATACGCACACGCCCCCGCCCTAAACTTCAAACTTGACAGCTTTAAGACTTGTGGACTTCAACTCCCAGAATTCCTCCTCCAGTTATGCTAGCTCAGGAATGGGAGTTGAAGTCCACAAGTCTTCAACTTGCCAAGTTTGAAGACCCTTGCACCCCTAACCTCTAACCCAGGGGTCTTCAAACTTGACAGCTTTAAGACTTGTGGACTTCAACTCCCAGAATTCCTCCTCCAGTCATGCTAGCTCAGGAATGGGAGTTGAAGTCCACAAGTCTTAAACTTGCCAAGTTTGAAGACCCTTGCACCCCTAACCGCTAACCCAGGGGTCTTCAAACTTGACAGCTTTAAGACTTGTGGACTTCAACTCCCAGAATTCCTCCTCCAGTCATGCTAGCTCAGGAATGGGAGTTGAAGTCCACAAGTCTTAAACTTGCCAAGTTTGAAGACCCTTGCACCCCTAACCGCTAACCCAGGGGTCTTCAAACTTGACAGCTTTAAGACTAGTGGACTTCAACTCCCAGAATTCCTCCTCCAGTCATGTTAGATGGGGTAATTAGAAGGCAAAAACATTCCCATTTTTGCAAAAAATGGTCCATTTTTCACCCATTTTTTTTGCAAAAATGGGGTGCGCAGAGGGTTTGGGAGGCCTGCAGAGTGCTCCTAGGGTTTGGGGAAAGGCAAAAACGCCCCCGTTTTTGTGAAAAATGGCCCGTTTCCCCCCATTTTTTTCAAAAAACGGAGTGCGCAGAGGATTTGGGAAGTGCTCCTAGGGTCTGGGGGAAGGCAAAAACGCCCCCATTTTTGTGAAAAATGGCCCATTTTTCACCTATGTTTTGCAAGAAACGGGGTGTGCAGAGGGTTTGGGAAGCCTGTAGTGGGCTCCTGGGGCCTGGGGGAAGGCAAAAACGCTGTTTTTGCGAAAAATGGTCTACTTTTCACCTATTTTTTTTGCAAAAAATGGGGTACATAGAGGGTTTGGGAAGCCTGTAGAGGGCTCCTGGGGGCCATTTTTGCAAAAAAATGGTCCATTTTTGCCCGTTTTTTCACAAATACGGGGGTGTTTTTGCCTTTCCCCAGCACCCAGGACCACTCTGCAGGCCTCCCAAACCCTCTGTGCACCCCATTTTTGCGAAAAACTGGCCGATTTTTCGCAAAAATGGGATGTGAGGGCGGGGCTTTGGGAGGCCAAAAATGGCTGTATTCAGTGTATAAGACGCACCGACAGTTTCACCCTCTTTTGGGGGGGTAAAAAGGTGCATCTTATACTCCAAAAAATATGGTGTGTGTGTGTGTGTGTGTGTGTGTGTGTGTCAGACTATATATATATATATATATATATATATATATATATATATATATATATATATATATATATATATATATATATATATATATATATATATATATATATAACAATGCATAGTCTTTTCCAGCACATCTCTCTAAACTTTTCTTATGCCTATAAAGGTCAAGATAATGTGTTGTGAGAACTGAGTCATTATGGCTGGAATATCATGGTTTATGACTTCATGTTATACCCAGTCACCCAAGTGTGGTTTATTTACAAACTATGACTTGGTATGCGATGTGAAGCCCTAAATTGCCATGCTCTCCCCCTTTCTTTTAACCATAGTGATTTTAAACAATACTGAGATTTCCATTTTTTTAATGACATGGTTAAAACAAGCAATGAAAAATAGAAAACAAGAAATATTTTAAGCTGCAGAACAATTTAAAATACAAGCCATAGAACAGCTCAATTCTCTCCTGAAAACCTGTGGACTTGATAGAGTTTGCCAGTATGGCAGATATTGGCACCAAGTGGTAATTAGTTATTCTATTCACTCCTCTCTAAAGAGTATCTCTATTTGCATATTTAGTGCTTTCAGAGTTTAGCTGATTTTCTCTTTATATCTCCATATGGCAATGTGCTTTTTTTGTATTTGAATTGCTTTTGCCATGGTTTGGAATGGGGCTTGCTGTCTCTTAACTGCTTCCCACTGGCTGGTGTTTTCAGAATCTTTGTTCATGTTTTTTTCTGTTGAAAAATGCAGTTTTATTTCCAAAGGTTCCTGAATTACATAAATATTCTCTTGACCTGCTTGCAAAGCTTATTTTAAATATTGTCTTCCTTTGTTCTTGATAACTTGCATCACCCATGATTGATGCAGGGTTTGGATCAGAACTATCCATTTTAGTGATCACAGTATTAAAAACAGTAGGTGGCAGCTTGTGGCATTATACGAAGCACTACACTTTATATATGTCAGGGCATTTGTAAGCACCATTGACTGGCTGATTGATTGATTATAAGCCACCAAATTGTTGTCAACTCTTAGCAACCACATACATTTTCTCCCTGATGATCTATCCCTAATCTGGTCCTTCAACTCTTCCAATAGTGCACTCACTGCCATTTAACCAAGTCCATCTTCCTTGCTGCTGGTCATCCTCTCCTTTTTTCTTCCACCTTTCCCAACATTAGAGCTTGTTTCAGAGAGCCGTGTCTTCCTATAATGTGCCCAAAGTAGGTTAATTTTAGTCTGGTCACTTCTGCCTTGAGTGAGAAATCTAGGTTGATTTGTTTAGTTGTCTTTTTTTAAAATAGTTTTTATTAAATTATTTACCTTTAAAAAAAACACAATACAAAAAACAGAAAAAACACGCCAGGACAAAACACTAACAAGCAAACAACTACACAATGTAACCTCTAGGGTTATCTTACAGCAATTGATATCGACGGTAAGTTTATGCTTATATAATTTTTATAGTTCACATTTTTCTATAATCTTTTCCAATTTATTTCCTTTTAACTCAGTAAATATAGTTATGCTAATATAATATATATATATATATATATACCTATTCATATTCATATACCTATTAATGAATTAAATATTTGATTTGTTTAGTTGTCTATTTATTGGTTTTCTTGATTGTCTATGGTGTTCTCAGGAGACTTGACCAACAAGAATTTTAAAAGCATCAATAAGCTTCCAATCATGCATATTTGAAAACCCATTCTATTTCAGATAGATGACCCTTTGGTAAAATTAAGAAATGAGACTGTGCTTCCCCCCCTCCCCACACACACAAAACAAAGCCACCACCATGTAAACCCGTTCTTTTATTTAATTCAATATATTCTATATCATACCTGTCCTACTTTAATTAATAATAAAGCTTTGGACCAAATAAAAAGGGGATACACCCATTTTACACCATTGATCTGCAAACTTTATTAACTGATCCTAGCAAATGGTTCTTGAGTATGTATGTATGTATATATGTATGTATGTATGTATGTACGTACTGTATGTATGTACCTGCTGCTTAGTGCCTATACGTGTTCTACAATGATCAATGCCTCAATGCTATTTTTTAATCAGTCCTTTCCAAACGCTGGTAGAATTTCCCAATGTCTGCTACTATAGTTAACTGCCAAAGGTACATACCATGCAGGATCTTCTCTTGCCATGGCACTTTCTCTGCTTGATCTTCCTTTCATGTCGGTTGCTGCTACAGGCAATCTCTCATCAGCTCATTTTTGGATGCCATCTTACTGCTGTACTCCTAGATGCTCTTTGGGACCTGTCTTATCTTTTGATGGGTATTTGATTATTGCTTGGGATTGCTGTGGTCGGCTCTCAGGTCCTGCCTCCACTTTGCACTGGTGTCATGTGACTTTTCTTTCTCCCATATGTTCTTCCAGTAGAGTTTTGTTTCTGCTGTTTCTGCTGTTACAGTGTTATTGCACAGAACTCGGGAATACACTTTGGATGGTTCTTTGTAGAATAGTGCAGTTGTCTTCTTTGTCTCTGTTTCTCTAGTGCAGGGGTAGGCAAAGTTGGCTCTTCTATGACTCGTGGACTTCAACTCCCAGAATTCCTAAGCTAGCATGATTGGCTCAGAAATTCTGGGAGTTGAAGTCCACGAGTCATAGAAGAGCCAACTTTGCCTACCCCTGCTCTAGTGTATCTCCTTAGCCTGGTAGCCATTGCTGTGAGACTTCATTTAGCAATCTCAAGGGGGTTCAGATGGAGCCAGGCTCTTGTATTTTTTTCTTCTTCAGTAGTTGAGTCTTATCCTTAATAGTCACATGCTTCTGTAATTCCATCAGCTGACTAGCTTCTCTCCAAGTTGCCTTGATCTTAGCCAAGTCAAGACAATGTTAATTACAGTCAAAGACCAGGATTGTAACCTCTTATCTCACTTTCAAGGGGTGGTGGTGGTTATGTACTGTTGTTTTTCTTGATTGTGTAGCCAAACATCTCCAAGATTACCTGCCATGGCAGGCGTGGCCTGTCACAAAACATCTGCACACCAGAAATGGAACCAGTTGCCAGGACATGACAAATCAGCCTACTATGAACACCCAGAAGTCAAAAGGCCTTGGAAATAAATAATTTTTATTTGTAATTAAAACCATAATATTTTTATATCATGTAGGTGGAGTAGGAAGCCTTATAGGCACCAAAAGAGGCACAAAGAGGAATAATGGCCTTGGGTTCAAGGAAAGTAAAATTGTAGAGGAACAGAAGCTGGTTGAAGAATCTGCATTTAGTTTTTCACAATAGATGATAATATAATGTAACAGCTTTCAGCTTTAACTGATAGCAAAGAAGAGTTCAGAAACTTTCACTTCAGATCAGCACAATTTAGCATGTTAGTATGTAAGTAACTGCTATACTTAGTTACAGTTTATTTCAATATGCCATGTTAAACTAGGGCGAGCAATTGTCTTGACTGAAACAAATATTAAAATGAACCATGGTTTGGTAAGTTTCAGGGACATAATAAACGATGGCTACTTAAACTCAGAGATAAATGCTTCTGAAGTCCTTAATGTCATTTTGGAAGAAAAAAATGTAACATTTATTGTGGTTAAATATGTGTTTTGTGAAAATTGTTTTGCATGTGGAAAACAAACAAAGTATTTGCCAGGGTTAGGGTCTGAGAAATATATTTCAATATATAACCTAAACTAAACTTCCATAATTTATTTAGCATATGGCATAGAACATATGGATAATGATAATAAAATTATATAGGAGTACATAATACTATGGTACATGTATGATGGAAATTTGAAACCAGTTTTGTAAGGTTTGAGGAATTCATACACACACATCATTAGATAGATGATAGATAGATAGATAGAGAGAGAGAGAGAGAGAGAGAGAGAGAGAGAGAGAGAGAGAGAGAGATAGTTAGATAGATATATAGTTAGATAGATATATAGATTACATTTTAAAATATGTTGATTCATATGAATGGGAGTGTTGCATGTATTAATTGTAATGTGTCCTATATATAAGCCTAAGGTAGTAGTACTACTTTATAAGGTCTTGGTAAGACCACACTTGGATACTGTACCCAGTTTTGGTCACCACAAAATAAAAATATGTTGAGAGTCTGGAAAGAGTATAGAGAAAAGTAACAAATATAATTAGAGGGCTGGAGGCTAAAACATGAAGAGTGGTTGTAGGAATTGAGTATGTCTAGTCTAGTGAAAAAAAGGATTAAGGGTAACATGATAGCAGTGTTACAATATTTGAGGGGCTGCTACAAAGAAGAGGGATTTCCCAAACTAGACCACGGCTCCCTAGGTAACTTGTCTTGAATAGCATCAGTTTTAGCTAAGCCCAAATAGACAACACCACCCCAAGTCCAGCAAAATTTGTGGAGACAATGGAGAAGTTTGTTAGGGTACCAACTGCATATAAATGGAATCCAGGGCCACACTCATTGACAATAACTGCCAGCAGCTTCATAGGAATTTTAAAGAACATATTGTACAAAATGGAACACTGCAGGAAACAGCTAAATAGAAATACTTGTATTATTCATTGCATCCACATTCTTAAAGATTCTCTTCCTATATATAGGAATTTATACTTAGCCACAAATGTCATGAAGGCCGCAGACTAGACACATTTATAGGAAAATGCCTTTGATTTCTCAATCAACATAGTTTTGATAACACAATAAGTAGTCTTCACTGCATTAATGATAAAGAGCTGACATTTAGGAAAGTACAACAGTTCTCTTGCAACCACTTACTCTGAAAATCTGCTGTGCAGACATTTTAATATGTTTGTGTGGCTTATTGAATTGGCTATACTTATGTTTGATGTTGTTTTGTTGCACTTTATTGTGTTGTTTATACTTTTAACTATATGCCATTGTCGGAATCTAACTGAAGGGCTATTCACATTTTTCTACATAAATAAACATAAGCCTTCTCCAGATGAGTCTCAGACAGTTACGCTCAATTTGCAAAAATACTTCTTGATGCTGTTCATACCATACATTTACTGCACTCAGTTCTCATTACCAATGATTTTGCAGCTCAAGATCACACTAACTAAATTCAAAGTCACTCTTTTGGGAACACAGATTCTCACTTAGTTTCACTGTGTAGTGCCTGGTGTCATATGAAGCTTAGCACGATGTCAGTACAGGCTGATATCACTAGTTGTGATATCACTAGTTCCTTCCCTTCTGATCAGGTAGGAGAAAAATGACTGGAGTCAGTGGAAATACTACTGTACTATATTAAACATAACTCTCCTTTAAAAAGAATGCAGGGTCTCCTAAATCAGACCAAAGTTCAATTTGGTCTTGGATCTGATGTCTCATAGTGGCCAGCCAGCTAACTTTCAACAGCTCACAATTGAAAGTAAAAAGGCTCAGCTTTAACAGAGTTGGAAGGGACCTTGCAGGTCATCTAGTCCAACCGCTTGCTCAAGCAGGAGACCCTACATCTGCCTCTACCTAGGATTGAACTCACAACCTCCTGATTGTGAGGCAAGAGCTCCACCTCTAGGCCACAGCAGCAGTTGAGTTTAACTCATTTCCCAATTACTACATGATTACCTCTATGCAATTTGGCAGTGAAGTGGAAATGCTTTGACATTATTTATTACAAGGATATTTTTTCCTAGCTTTGCAATCTAACCAACAGATTTGAAATTCCTTGAGGATCTCCCATCTAGAGCTTAACTTTCAAGATCAGTCCTAATTCAAATAGCCACACTGTGATTGGCAGTCCTTTTGAACTGAGATTGACTCCTGAACATTAAGATGGACATATCCATACAACTTTCAGCAATTACAGTAATTTGCCATTGTTGTCTTCTCTAGCCAACTCAGCTAAAGCTGGCCTCCATCCAGCTACTATTAGATTTAACCCTGTTTAGCTTTTTAGATCAGACAAGGTTGGCTGGATGATGTCACCTATTTAGATAGCTCATAAATAGGCCTGCTGAACTTGAGAGCTTTTATTGTTGTTATTTTGAAGAATGTAAGTCAGTCACAATGTGAAAAGGATAACTACAAAATGATTAGAGTTTCTATCTAAATGCATTGTAAGGATCTATTATGTTTGCCATTTTCAAATCTGTAGAAAATGGTTTTAAAAGTGCTTTCATGCAGTGCTTTTTTTTAGACATATTGCCCAATAAAAATAATCAAAAATAATACCTTCAAATCAAAGTATTTGCCTCTGTGGGAAATATGATGTGTTTGACTTGCCTGCAGTAATATTTTCATCACTGAAGACTTCTGTGGAACTATGCACAGTGAGAAAAATGCTTAAAATTCTCAGCAGTAAATCCCTAATCCATGTTAAGTCTGTGTTGTTCACGTCCTCCAAACAAAATAGTGTTAATATTTGGATGCATCATAAAATCATCCGTATCAAGTACCTTCTTGGTAAACAATGAACTACTGATTTTAAGACCTACAGTTGTTTGCTTCTCAGTGATATGGACTATGTTGTTCTACAATGGTTAAATACATAAAAGAAGTCTACTTTGGATTAATTTTTCAGTAAAATGGAGCAATCTACCGCTATAAGTTCCATCATAGCTCAACCCAGCTCAGATAGATGCATTATCCATAAATTTTGGTTGAAAAAAATCAAGCAATATATGTCTGAGGAATCTAAGTACAAAAGGATGTATACTTTGGAATGTTGTGAAGAAAAGAAGCAAGTTACTAAGAACTGTATATAAAAATGAATATTAAAATCAAGTCGCATTTGAGTGAAGCTTGAGTCCTGGTGACCTTTTAGACATGGTTGGATAGTTGTCTTGGAAATAGTACTATAGAAGTTATTTGCCATTGCTTGCTTTCAGGATATTTTTTTAACATCTTAGTCTTGGTTACAGATACGATATTGCAGGACTGTTTTTTTTTAGTTGTTTTTACCTATCCTATAAGATGAGACAAGGTTGGAATGCTTTACTGATGGGTTGATGTATCTTTTTATGGGATCCAGGAAGTGTACCTCCTCTGCAGCTATGCTTACTCTGACCATATAGATCTTTAGGAAGGCACTTAAACCTGGTTCTTCCCAGAGACCTTGGATTAGTGATGATGTGCATTTGTGCAAACCCACTAATTGTGATGTAGGTTGCTTCGTCTTCTCAGTATAGTTGCTTTTTTATTATTTGTTTAACTTGTTCTTATTTCTGTAAGTTGCCTAAAGTTATTGGTGAGTGGGCAGCCTTAGAATCTGACTAAGAAAAGAACAGAAAATAAAAAGCAGATTTTCTTGTGATTTTTTAAAAACCTAACATAATTAAAGAAAAATAAGAGATTCTGGCAAAGACCATATTTAGACTGATCTAAATATTTACATATTTTTAGTGATGGTGATTCCAATTATTTTTCTACAGTTAAGATTTTTACCATAGATTCCTTGTTTAGTTTGGCACACAAATGACTTAAAATCAGCACCACAGCACACCTCCCAACAGAATGGCAGAGTGTAAATTCCATCTGTCATTTACACTGAGCATCTATTGAAGACTTTATATTGTTGCAGGTCAGGATACCTTTACTTGCCTCATACATTTCTTTTCTTTTTTCCCCTTACAAATGAGTTTGACTTGCTGAATTCACACTGCATTCTGTAGGAAGTTAAGTGATTCCTTTTAGATTGTTTTTAGCTAGTGTTCTTGTAATATCTTATACAAGAAACTGTGTAAGTGGGAACATGAGCTAAAAGTTGTAACAATTATAAATTCTTCAGGTTGACTGTGGTGTATGGTCATGTATTAAGCCAAGTGGAAATACCTTCTGCGGAAGGAAATTGTGTCAAGACTCTAAGAGACTGAAATGCCTTAATGAACTGAGAAATAGGATCTTTCAAACAATTAAAATAGGCATGTTAAGATACTGTTCTCGTTTCTAATGAGAAGGAGAATAGGTAGCTGATAGTGATTCCCATTACTATCTGATGAGGCAATTCTTTTAGATAAATGTCTCTTGCCTTATACCTCTCTTCTCAACTGTTGTATGCGGGGGAAATATCAAGATATTGTAATTAATTTTTTTACAGCTTTAACATTTTACAGCATTAACATACAAGGGTTTTGTTACAGTTTTATATTTGCTTGGATATTATCAAAGACAGTAAGTGTGAGATTTATCTGCTCACTTAATATCAATCTGCTTTTGTTGAAACAAAATTTGTACTTTTCAGTTCCATATATTTTAACAGATTGTATGTTTGTATTGCACTGGATTGCATTGTTTCTGTATTAGGTAACCTTGGGCCAATCACTCTCTTTCAGTCCAATTCACCTCACAAGGTTGTTGTTGTGGGGAAAATAGGAGGAAGGTGTGTTGGATATGTACACTGCCTTGAGTTGTAAAAATATAAAGATGAGATATAAATAAACAAATAAAAATATTACTATATGAACACATTACATGTAGTGTAGCCATTTGCAAAGATAACAGATTGCTCCAATAGAGCAAAACTAAAATTGCTGAAGGAGTTGTAGCAGTGCTGTGACATCAGTTGATCAAAGACTTTGTGTGATATATTTTATTAGAAAGCTTTCCTTTGCATTCATTTCTAGCACACTAGATTTTTTTTAAATTTAAAGCTGGAAAATATTTTTCTGAGCTGTCTGTGGACATAATTTGTCATTTCTGTGCTTTCCACATCTGGCATTACATGGGCTTTATAGATCAGCCAAAAGTACTGAGAATCATACCTTGACAAATGGTATCTGAACGAGCTTTTAGTTTACAGGATATAATAACAATTATTTAACTACAGTATAAGTGCTTTGTATCCTCATGTCATCAGTGAGGAAACTTTTATAAAATTGGCAATTTAAGAAGCTGTGGATTTCCCCCCTTTTTTTGCTCTATTTCCTTGTAGCTAATGAAAAAGGAGCAATGGAATACATTTTAAATACATACTCTCTCACAATAATTTAATAAACTGCGGTGCCATCTCATGAAGAATTGGGGTGGTTGCCTTGGTGACAGAGATTATCCTTGCTGCTGCAGGATTCTGGCAGTTTTCTAAAAATGAATTCATAATATTTTGGATTTATTAAAAATATGCTTTTCTGATGGAGATAAATTGCATCCTTTCAGCTGGCCATGTAATGCTTCTATAAAAATACAACTGCTTTAGCAACTCAGCAAAAAGATATTATGTGATTAGTTGGAAATTAAAGTGCATGCTATTTTAAAAAGTGAAAGGAAGCTTCGGAAAATGTGATTCATTCCACATTAAATTTTTAGCATTCCTTTAGGTTGCTGACTGCCCACACTAACCTCCAAATAATTTCTGTAGGATCCAGTCTCCTTGTCAGCAGTGCTACATTTTGACAGCCTTGCATTTTGGAGAAAGAAATACACAAAAAAATTGGTATATTAAACCTAAAATAGATTGAGCAGGGTTTTTGTAAAACAACACAAAACTCTAGCCAGAAAGTGGGTGCCATTCAACTCACTCTATATCAGTTATCCACTTGCTATTTCTGGCCACTAAAGGTGGCAACCATGTTTGCCACAGGTGACTGGCTTACCTCTGCCCTTTTTATAAAACTATATCAGCATGACTAGGAATTGACCATCATGGATTAATGATTAGGTTAAGTGGCCTCTACTTCAAACCTCCCCCCCCATTCACCTATTCAGGTGACCCATTAGTTACTTCAGTTTCTCAGGTTTCAAATTTTAAAAAGAGCAAATTTCACACATAGAACCAGAAGGAACCTGCTTCTTCTTTCATTGTGAATAACCAATAGTCCTAGAACTAAGGAGAAATTTCCTGACAGTTAGAACAATTAACCAGTGGAACAACATGCCTCCAGAACTTGTAAATGCTCCAACACTGGAAGTTTTTAAGAAGAGATTGGATAACCATTTGTCTGAAATAGTATATGTCAGGGTTCCAAATATCATCCAAAACTAAATCAGAGTCTGAGGCAAAGTATTCCTCAAAGTTCCAATTTATTAACAGAGCCAGTCCCTCTGAAGTCCCTTGGGTTTCACCACTCAGTTGAAAGGTCAAGCCCTTGCCCCCACACCCCCAAGTCCGTCATCTTCAACTGCCAGGCTGGCAGAATCCACCCATCTCCTTCCATGCAGGTGCAGGAGTGCAGAGACAAAGGATGACCTTGGCTTTCTAGAAAGAATTTGTTATGGCTACATACAGACAGCCCTCATGCAATTCCCCCTCCCAATTTCCCACAGTAAAGAATACATATTAAAATAGTATAAAGTGTGGCAGGCCAAAGACCCCAACTAAAATGGCTTCGGCCTGACAGTATAGGGTTTCCTGCCTGAGCAGGGGTTGGACTAGAAGACCTCCAAGATCCCTTCAAACTCTGTTATTCTAGTCTAGTCTAGTCTAGTCTAGTCTAGTCTAGTCTAGTCTAGTCTAGTCTAGTCTAGTCTAGTCTATTATTGGCTGCTGACTAAAAACCCAATAGCACTAATTTTGAGCAGTGCTTTTTTCAAAGGGTAAACGTATTTATGAATCTATTTATATCCTGCTTTTATTATTTTTATAAATAACTCAAGACGGCGAACATACATAATATGTGTTTAGTGGGAATAGTCAGTCAAGATCCTCTGAAATCTTAACATCTTGTTGGTACTTACAGAGACAAACCATTCCAGTTCTTAAGAAAAATTCAGTTGGCTCACTTTTTAAAGCAAACTTGCTCATTTCATACTTTCTGAACCACCAAAGAAACCACAACATATTATACTTATTATTTTCCAAATTTTGTAACCAACAATCTGTAGGGAAATGTATAGGAAAGATAGTGCATTATGGAAATCTAATATCTATAATTAGAATTACATATGAAAATCTCTATATCTGCCAGTTTCTCCCATCAAGAGTTATCACAAAGGATATATCTAAAACCAAACTTGGAATCTGATTGAACTGGAATGGTAAAATCCGTTCTGTTGCAATCTGATTAGATGCAGAGCACTTTACCCAAGGAAATTTTTCTTCACATCTTGGGTATATTTTCAGGCAAAGCCACTGAAAGAAACAGCAAAATGTATCACTATCACTAGGAAAATGGCTCAGAGCAGTTCCATTACATTTCTCTGAAAGCCAATTCTGAACTGAATGTTCAGGTTTTACCTTAAGTGATTTTTTTGGGATGGAATACATTTTGAAAGCAGAAATCCTACCAAGAGCAAAGTATAAGGAGTATCTCTATACTTCAAACATAATATTCTAGTCATTATGCCTCTGTAATGTTTTCTCTGTTCCAGAAATCCAGATAGACAAGGCTGAAAAAATAGAGAAAGTAGAAAAGAAGCCAACACCAAAAGGTAATACTATATCTATTTGAGTATATATATATATATATATATATATATATATATATATATATATATATATATATATATATATATATATATATATACATATATATATATATATATATACATATATATATATATATATATACATATATATATATATATATACATATATATATATATATATATATATATATATATATATATATATATATATATATATATATATATATATATATATATATATATATATATATATATATATATATATATATATATATATATATATATATATTCTGTGCGTTGGCAGATCTGGTTTAGCATTCTCTTGCACAAACACATGCAATGGGGTTATAACCGATGCCCTTGAGCTCATTGTTGATGTCAGCAAGCATAAAATGCAAGCCTTGAAACCAATTCTACCAGAACATGCATTTTTTGTTGCCTAAGTTATCAAGCAGAATCAAATGTCTGTTCAACATGGTCTCCTATCATTTTTATTGGAAAATAATCCACAACAGCATACAGGGGGAAAAACCAATTAATTCCTACCCGGCCATCCCCGAATTGTGGATAGTTAAAATAGGACATATCAAGGATGAAGTCTTATCCATGGTGAGTATATTATTGATCAGAACTTCCTATATTTCAGTTGTGCATTTGTCAACTTTGATGTATTTCCACTGGACTTCCTTCACAGTGTTCAAACCATAACAGTTTCCTTTTCCTCTAATTAGTTGGTTTTCTTCTTTGCTTGTAGAAATTCAGAGAGACAAGGGAAAGGAAAGGGAAGAGAAAATAGAAAAGAAACTACCACTCAAAGGTAATTAGTTTCATTTATTTTATCATCCAAATGTTTTATATACAAGAAGAACATACAAAACAGCCCCAAACCTTGGGAAACCTAGACAGTTACACCTAGCTTATATAAAGCTGCACAAAACAAACTTTTTGCACAATAGATTTTCCCATGACTATATCACACATCATAGATCTGCTCTGAAGAGTAATGTGTTTGGTGGTTGTTTCGTCAGCTTAATCATAAATACCCATGGATATAACCTGTGATTAAAATAATCAGACAACTAAAAGCAGATGAAAGCTTTAAGGATACCTTGAAGGAAATGCCTATATCTTTCTTAGTCAGAGATGGTGAAGAACCTTATAACAAGGAGATCAATCTAAAACATATGAAGAACGGTTGCAGGAATTGAGTGTTTAGTTTAATGAAAAGAAGGACAAGGGGTGACATGATAGCAACATTCCAATATCTAAGGGGCTGATACAAAGAAGAGAGGGTCAACCCATTTTCCAAAGCACCTGAAGGCAGGACAAGAAACAATGGATGGAAACTAATAAAGGAGAGAAGCAACCTAGAACTGGGGAGAACTTTCCTGACAGTTAGAACAATTAATCAATGAAATGACTTGTGTCCAGAAGTTGTGGGTGCTCCACCACTGGAGTTTTTTAAAGAAGAGATTGGACAACAATTTGTCTGATGTGGTATAGGGTTTCCTTCCTGAGCAGAGGGTTGGACTAGAAGACCTCCAAAGTCCCTTCCAACTCTGTTATTCTGTTATTAGTTTAGCAGTTTCTTCCCATAGAGGGTAATCAGATAACAAAATACTGAAGAATTAAAGAGTGAAAAATCTCATTGATTGAAAAGTTAATATCTTGGCTAAGTCTCTATGAACACTTCAAATAAAGACCTCTTTGTTAACATTTGCTGGTTTTTTTTTAGCTATATTAATAAAGTATTCTGAATATATTACCTTTGTCTATACAAAGACAGACCTTTTAGAATAGGCTTATTTAATATGAGTGTTTAAAATCTTTATAAGATTTGCTCTTTCTTTATATGTTTCATTTTCTTTTTCTTTCTTTTCTTATTATTTTTATCATATTACACTCTGAACATTAGAGCTATTGCATTGATCATGGTAGGAACCTTCTGAGCACTGGTTTAATAGCACAAAGAAAAATGGAAGAAATGAAAGCTGGCAGTATCATTTGAGTCTGCAAATGCTGAATTTTTTAGTCTTTTCACCTGGATTGCCATCGGCTGACCCATTTCTGCTAGGGCCACCTGCTGCTGTCTGCCATTTGCTAAACTGAGCCCAGATTAACTTTTGACATTTGATTGCAGCTGCTCCCAAAGCTGCAGTGGCTGCACTTAAGAGCTTCGAGATTCTATTTAATGTGTAGTGGGCAGCAGTGGGCAACATGCAAATAATTTCTTGCGTGTCCAATTCATTCCAAGCTTGCAGGAAGACAGCAAATTGTTTGCCAAAGGCTCACTCAAAATATGCAAATTAGTGCTTAATTATGGCTATTAACAATATGGCCCTTCCTGGATTATCTCAGTCTTGAAGAGAATAGTGTGGAATAAATCAAATTAGGAAAAAAAGAAATATGTTTTAATTTGTGCCAAGGTGTTAATTTTTAATATGAATGTGTACGTGCGCGCGCGCACACACAAAGAGAGATTATTAAAAACATTGCATTGAAAATATGCCAGTTTAAGATGTTTTGCTTAAAGATTTTTAAAAATAAAACCTACATCAGTTGGAAGAATTGATAAACATAAGAAAAGAAAGATAAAGAAAACACAAAACGTTGTAAGTACGATTTTAAAAACCCAAATAGATCTATCCCAAAATCTCTGTCTTCAAATAGCGATAGAAGGTAATATATTAGGAATACTTCGCTAATATAATTAAAAATAGAGAGCAAATGTCAACAAAGCAATCTTTAACTGAGGTGTTTTAAGCCTATATATATATATATATATATATATATATATATATATATATATATATATATATATATATATATATATATATATATATATATATATATATATATATATATATATATATATTTATTTATTTATTTATTTATTTATTTATTTATTTATTTATTTATTTATTTATTTATTTATTTTCATTTATCAGCAAAAAAAATCCTACATATATATGTGTGTGTGTGTGTGTGTGTGTGTGTGTGTGTGTGTGTAGGATTTTTTGCTGATAAATGAAAATAAAGGGAGACTATTATAGATCTATTTCGAGCTTATTTTGCTCTCATCAGATAGCCATACCCCTTACTGGGATTTGAACCCGGGCCGGCTGCCTTGCAGTGCAGCAACTTATCCATTAGGCCATAGGCTCTGTTCCCAATCAGCTCTTTCACCAGGAAAGGGTTATATATGTTTTTCTGTCGTGTTATCCTGGTGTACCCAAATATGGTGTACCAAATATATATAAATGCTGGATTAGTAAAGCGGTGATATTGCTTCTGCAGACAGTACCAAATTACCTTGCGCCCTTTCCTTATTTACAGTTCGCTGTTGTTTTTATAGATTTCTCTATATTCTTGCTAATGTCCCAACACTAATACTCAGAGGTGGGTTCCTGCCTCTGATTGCCGGTGCGGTTAATCGCTGAGTTCGGAGCAGAGCCGAAGATGCTGCTCGAGCCTGCTCCCGTTCGCGGAGCGGGAGCTTTCCCCGGGCGCTTTCCCCGCCCGCATGGATGCCGCCAATTGCGTTCTTTTGCCCTCTGCGCATGCCCAAAGCGTTCCGCATGCGCAGAGGGCAAAAGAACGCAATTGGCGGCATCCATGCAGGCGGCGAAAGCGCCCGGGGAAAGCTCCCGCTCCGCGAACGGGAGCAGGCTTGAGCAGCGTCTTCGGCTCTGCTCCGAACTCAGCGATTAACCGCACCGGCAATCAGAGGCAGGAACCCACCTCTGCTAATACTGCAGAAGACTGTACAAGGCCATGCTTTATTTCAGGGTGACATTTTGCTCCACAAAGGTGACTTCCTTTGTAAAATTGCAGGTGTGATAAAATTCATCTCACTGAGCTGAGGAGGCTCAGTGACAAGGCACTTTACATTCTTCTAAAACCTCATCAAGTAGATAAGTTCTCAAAGCAATGCTCTTCACCTCAGGAACCTCAAGATGTTTCAAACAGGTGCTCCACACAGCCCACTGAAGTGAAGCATTTCTTTGGAGCTTTGCATAGCACCATCCTTTAAAAAGTCAACCCACTTTCAGCAGACCCTCTTCTCTTTAAATGTGCATTGGTACCAATGCGACAGAAGCCATGCAGAAGAATTTGGGGGAAGGGAAATAGTGTGTGAGTCTAGATGTTTACTAAACTAAAGTAATCATGGCAAAACAATATTTCAATATACATATTTTTAAATCCCCATATAGAATTTTAATGGAGATCATAGTGGGTGCTGGCCTTGGGTTAATAAACATAGGCCTGTAAGATATGGTATATTTAACTGGCCTTTTTAAAAAAAGTTTGATCTGTTTTCATTAAACTAGAGATGATTATCTCTCCCAGAAGAAGGAGAAAGTTATTACTCACTTGCATAATTCTAATGTATACAAATGATTTTAATTTAAAACTGCTTGTATAAATTAAAATGCCGTAAAACAAAGCCAAGCAATATAGGTATTCCTAGAATATTGTACACAGCCTCAGGCTCATGGCAACTGCATTTAGAGGCAGTTAAAGGCTGAGCAGGAAATAAATGGATTAATAACATTTTGGTATATGTCTAGGGGAAGTCAGGCAAGGGGGCTCCTGCTCTCAATTTAATGCTTCTACCCAAAGTATTGCATATGACAATAGCTTCAATAGCATTTGGAATTGTTTTCTGAGATTAATTCTCAGAGTGCCTAAAAGTGTGCCTGCTTGTTTCCTAAGAATGAAAACCAGGAGCTATTTATGGTTCTAGGACCTTTTCCAACTAGTCTTTAATTACTGGCTAAGACTTAAAGAGATGCCAAATTGCCTTCCTAAGACATGCTTACAGGAGCAACTAAGCTTCAGTATAAGTTAACACCTGGCATTAGCACGTGATGCTATTGATACTGAAAATGGGGTTCTCTAACATTTACTTTGTGTATCAACATAGTGCAAATGTCAACCTTGAAATTAAGACTTGGATCCAGGATATTTTTATACAATATTTATATTGCCCAGCTTAGGATAAGAAAACTGCACCATTGCTTATGATTCTCAATAGGATTTTGAGGCTTTGGTCAGTCTTTTGTCCATGAATGGAGGGTTATGGCACAGATACAGAAGGGTAAAACTTATATCATGACAGCATGATATTGTTTTGGTCATTCTGCCCACCCCACACCCTTGCCCTTCTCTGTATACATTATTGCCAAGGTTAAAACGCCTCACGTTCAGAGCTGGATTGGTTCTGAGGGAAGTCAGTAATCTGAGGAGGGGACTGATGCTGGTGCCAAAGACAATTTTAGAAGAGAAGCTGGCTGGGGTTCGTGTGAGTTTGGGTTCTGGTCTTGAGGATCAGGCAACATAGAAGATCTCTGTCACTTACAGCCCCGTCCTTCAAAGTATCAGGAACAATTAAGCTGCAGACTTCATCAGTTAGAAGAGACCCGCAAAATATCAATTCTTTTATGCTTTTTAATACAGATGCCAGAAGAGGATCCACATTCTGCTTAAAGCAGAAAAGAATTGTTAAAATTGTTACACCTTATATTGTGAAAATTAAAGTTAAACAGCTTACAGTTGAAACACTAAGCAGAGATTCAGCCCACAATTTTACAATCTTGTATCTAAATAAACCATTGGTTATAGATTTTATGGTAGCCTATATAAATGTTATGTACAATTTTGCTTAACCTTTCATATAAATAGTTTTGCACACTTCACTTGAACAATCTGGGAAAATTTGTAAGCTTACACTGGAACATCTGTGGTCAGTGTGAATGGTGTCTTAGAGTTTTAACAGAATTTTGAACATGTGATAATCTTTGATTCTTTATTATTTTATTTATTTATTTATTTATTTATTTTGTGAGATTTATATACCGCCTCACAGTGCAAGCACTCTCTAAGCGGTTTACACCAGTAAGCAATGTATATTTATATTGCCCCCAACAATCTGGGTCCTCATTTTACCTACCTCGGAAGGATGGAAGGCTAAGTCAACCTTGAGCCGGTGAGATTTGAACCGCTGACCTGCGGATCAGTGTCAGCTAAAGTGGCCTGCAGTACCTGCCTCTAACCGCTGCGCCACCTCGGCTCTTTTTACTCTGATTGGTGTGGCTTATGTTCAGATAAATAAAACTTGACTTGGGCTTTAAAACTGCAAATCAAAATTGACATTAAAAGACGAAAGTGGGTGTAAAAATGAAAATGTTAAGATTGGTCTACTTTAAACTAATCTCACTATACTAGAATTTCTAAACTACAATTCTAGTTTAAACTAGAATTAGTATGAGCATGACCAATGAGAGCTTTCATTTCATGTATATAGTTTTCAGAACAATTTACACACACACACACACACACACACACACACACACACACACACACACACACACACACAAACTAAACACCCACAGACACATGCAGAACACACACACATAAATCTATATCTCAGTGTTATACGCTGTATGTGCTTGTATTGGCCACAGGCTAGAAAGTGCCGCCTTGATGTCTCTATGAAGCAGTAAGTTAATTTGCTAAGTAAAGTGGAATGTAGATTAGTTTATGTAATGAATAAATATATTTTTCTACCGCTCAGCATTGGATGGCAATGTGGTAATTAGTTTGAAAGCTCTGCTCTTTGGATCTTGGCATCCTGGTTATTGCACAGTATGCTAATCTCAGTCTGTAGAACAGTGACCATTAGTTCCTCATAAGGACATGGAAAGAGGCATAACTTCAGGCTATGTTCTTATCTAGCACAGCAAGTGTTGGCAAATTAAGAAACCTCAAGTTCCAGTGATGATTACACATTTTGACAACTCTTCCTTGGTGATACTGAATATTCACAGGCCATGAGAATATCAGGGTTTTAGATAAAGCATTTATTTGTTTAGAATACGTGTGTATGTATGTGTGTGTGTGTATGTGTTTGTCTGTGTATCTCTTTGTGTATGTGCTCACACACATGCATTTATACTGCTGTTATTAGATGACTGTTTAAGACTGATATGATTTAACTTTAGCATTTTGTATTGGTGGGGAAATTGTAAATAGCTGCTGTACGTAGAAATTCTACTGAGGTCAGTATATTTTATTTCAGGTAATAAGCTGTTGTAGCAACAGCCACCTAGAGTCTTATAAATAATAGATTAAACAACAAATTGTGGGGAATGGGTTATTCATCAGATATTTATTTTTATTTATTATAAAATGTATATCATATCCTTCAAGTGCTTAAAAACCACCTACAGAAGCTAAGTGAATTTGGTCTAGTTGTTAAGGCACCAGAATAGGAGGAGGAAACTGTATTGGATATGTTTGCTGCCTTTTGTTATGCATAAAAATAATCAAGTTGGGATACAAATAAATAAAATAATGCAAATAAAAATAAATAACAGATAGCTTTGCATATTTCCTAGGCTACCAGATATTGGGTGTAAAAACTGTAATGATCATTAGATTAAAAAAAAACACCTCTCTTTGCTGTTATGTGAGCCGAGGTGGCACAGCAGTTAGAGTGCAGTACTGCAGGCCATTTTAGCTGACTGTGATCAGCAGTTCAGCTGTTCAAATCTCACCGGCTCAAGGTTGACTCAGCCTTCCATCCTTCCGAAGTAGGTAAAATGAGGACCCAGATTGTTGGGGGCAATATAAATATACATTGCTTAATGGTGTAAACCGCTTAGAGAGTGCTTGCACTATGAGGCGGTATATAAATCTCACAAATTAAATAATAAATAAATAAATAAATAAATAAATAAATAAATAAATAAATAAATAAATAAATAAATAAATAAATAAATAAATAAATAAATAAATAAATCTAGTTGTCGTTCATATTTTAGCAACCAAGATATGCAAGTTGTTGATTTTTGTTAAAGGTGTGGGCCAAGGAGTGGGCAACAGAGAGTGCCCAATGAGGCTTTATAGCTGCAGGCTCTAAGGTGGCTACCTACTCATCCTTTACTGTACTGTACCTATAGCACAGATAAGCTGCTGGAGGAATTGTCGGACTGAGATAGGGTTACTAATGTTCTGCTGCCATCAATGAGTCATCCAGAGTTTTACAGCCCTGATATGATAGACCAATTCCAATTCCAACAAATTCCAATTTGTTGAATTACAAATCGGTCCAATCTTGCAGTGTACACCTGGTGGCCATAGCTTAAGCTTAAAATTACAAATAGCTGTGCCACTGATATTTTGGCATTTATTGGAGGGGACTTCGGGACTGTAGGTGGCCTTAGGTCTCTTGTGTTGCTGATCTGAAATAGAACAGTTCCAAAGAAAAAAGAGCAATAGTCATCATCATCATCATCAAGTCAAACCACAGAGGTATGACAACTTACAGGTTATTTCACTAGTATACTATCATATATAGAATCTTGTGATCATAACAGTGCATGGAGTCATCTCCTTAGTAAGTAGATATAGAATTAAATCAATTTCTACTGAAAAAACCCCATCAACCAGGGGTGACATTCAAATTTCCCACCTACCGGTTCTGTGGGCGTGGCTTGGTGGGTGTGGCTTGGTGGATGGGTCATGTGACTGAGTGGGCATGGCCAACTTGACGTCACTCAGGGCAAGGTGGGGCGGCACTACCCCACCAAGCCATGCCCATAGAACCGACATAAAAGTTTGGCCAAGTCTTCTAGCGTTCAACCTGGCTGCTTCTCGCCTCCTCCTCATGTTTGCTCTGTGTGTATGAGCCCAAGAAGGAGGAGAGAAGGAGTGAGTGGGAGGGGTGGGGCTGGGTCAGTCAGTGGTGTGATTTACCGGTTCTCCGAACTGCACATAATCGCCGCCACCGGTTCTATAGAACCTGTCCGAACCTGCTGAATTTCACCGCTGCCATCAACCCATTTACCCCAATCTTGTAGTCACCAGATGAATTGGATTTCAAATTCTCAACATTTCCAGTCAGCATAGAAATTTTAGTAAAAAGGCAAGAAATAGGGAATGCATTGTTTCTACTTGTATTTGCTTCATCAAATAAATTTAGCCTTAATTCCTTAATAAGGAATATTGTTTGAGGACACAAAAGTGTTTTTTCTTTGTCAAGCTAGAAACCATTTCTTTAATGAGCTGAACAGTTTTCTCACTAGTTTCAGAACAAACTTAAGAATCTTAAGCACATAAACAGGAATGACACTGTGGGTGAGCGAGCAGCTGTTTGTGGGTGTTGATTCTGTACATCCACAGAAAATAGTCCCCTAGCTAGCTTGATTTAAAAATGCAATGCATCCTGAAGATGTGTGCTTGTTTAAAGAACACCCCATTGTTAACTCATGTCCTTGCAGCTGAACTAATTTCCAAAAATAAAAACTTTACTTGGCAGGCAATGTGTTTGTTTTTGTTTGTTAAGGAACTTGCATTGGTAAATGGCAATGCATTGAGCTAGCAAATCAGCATACTGATGTAATATAAAAAGTTAGATTATGCAACAGAGGGTAGTTATAGCAATAGCACTTAGGCTTATATACCATTCCATAGTGCTTTACAGCACTTTCTGAGAGGTTTACAATGTCAGCATATTGCCCCCAACAGTCCTCATTTTATTGACCTTGGAAGGATGGAAGGATGATTCAACCTTCAGCTGGTCATGATGGAACTCCTGTCTGTGGGCAGAGTTAGCCTTCAATACTGCATTCTAACCACTGCACCACCACAGCTCCTAAGGTCTGGAAAACAAAGAGCACCAATGTAGAAATATCCATTTGTCACACCTACAATAAACACATGGATGGAGGCAGGGGAGATCCCACCATGGTGCCTCTATTCTCTATTTATCTATACTACATGCTGATGGGATCCAATAAAATCCTTCATAGGTAATGCCTACAAGAAGAGAGGTGAAGGCATGTAGACACTGCTTTTATACCGCCCACTCATGGAACTATGGTTGACCTACATGTGATGTGACATAACCACTTTTACTCTGATGTAATTAAACTTTCCAAACTGGTACAGTACAGTGGATAGAATCTAGTCTAATATTTGTGTTGAATCTCATTGGTTAGCTCAACTTTGTTACGCATGTCTGTTATGCTTCAAAAGGGCAGTTTTACATCTGTGTTCAATAACATTATTTCATAGTACTCTTCTAAACTGTAGATCACTTAGAAATGTCAATGTATTAATATTGTTATTTATAGAAATTCACAAAGAGAAACCTGAGAAATACGAGAAGCCTAAAAAAGTAGAGAAGACCAAAAAGCTTGAAAAAGTAGAAAAACCTCAAAAAAGGGAACTTACTAAAGGTGAGAAATAACCACTGATCATAACCTTGATAATCAGGTTAACCCTGTGATTGGTGGGTTTTTTTTGTATAGTAGAGTGCGAAATCCACTGCTGAAGTTTAAGGGACCAAAACCCGAATGGGATAACTTGACACACACAACTCGCTGCAGGCCAACTCGCCACAGCCATGGGACAACTTGCTGCGGGACAATTTAACAATTCAGTTTAATTATTTAAAATTTAATTTTTTTTAATTTTTGGCATTTGCTTTTCATTCTGTTCCTTCTTTTGCATCCTTTCTTTAATGATTCTATTCCACCATTTCTAAAAAGAAATATCATTTAAAAAATAATAAAAAAATAAATAAATAAATAAATAAAAATAATTAAATAAATAAATAAATTAAATAAATAAATAAATAAATAAATAAAAAGAAATATCATTTCTTTGATATTAATGTAACTCTTGTCCCGCAGCAAGTTGGCACATGGGGAGTTGGCCGGGGCAAGTTGGCTGTATCAAGTTAGCCGCAACGAATTATCATAGACCTCACCAAAACAGTACTAGAACAGTTTCTGCTCTTTTCAGAAATGTAAACTGTCAGTTTTTCCAACAGATGCTCAGATAAGATGAGATCTAACAGGATTTGTCAGCGCTTTGCTTCCTAACAAAATGGAAAAACCCAACCATATCACCATTACAAGAGGAAAAAATAAACCCCCCTCTTTCTCCACTACAGTATGATGAGGACCATAGAGAGCTTGAATCAACAGCAAAGGAACGATATCTGGTTTTAATTTCTAATCAAGTGAAGAACTGAATGAGGAAATGTGAAAGCAATAACAAGACTAGATTTAGAGGAAGGATTATTAGCTTTCTGATGAATGTCTATCATTGAATGATTAGATCACATTCCTGAATATTTTCAAACAATTTGTGTTCTGTTAGTCAGAATTAGAAGCAAATTTCTGGTCTTCTTTGCCTTGGGTTTTGGAAAAAATGTAAATTTAACTTTTTACTATACTTGTGGTTCTGTGCTGCTGCAAATCTACCCACAGATACCAATTTCTATAGAGAATGGCATATTAATGTTCACTGTAATAAATGGCAAAGCTCTGGATCATTCTTTAATAAAAATTCCAACATTTTGGAATCAGACTTTAGTTGATTTATTTGGAAATATATTGATAATAGTGCCACCTTTTTGTACTGATTTATACTGTGACAGTATTGAGGAACATTTCATAAACCAATTAATTGGATGAGCAATAAGGAGTAACTTCGGTGAATAGGATTTCCATAGAAATCCTGTGCATACTACATCAGGTGTGTCAAACTCGATTTCATTGAAGGCCACATCAGGGTAGTGTTTGACCTCGGGGGGCCAGGGGGTGTGTGCCAGCTCAACATCACTCGTGTGATCAAATGCCACTTTTGCTAGTAGTTTATTTTGCTAGCACTCTGCCAGCGAAAACAGAGCTCATGAGGACCGCGTGCAGTCCTCCTGGGCTCCGTTTTTGGCTGCAACAGCCTCCTGCAGCTCTGAGGCACCGTGGGCCGGTACTTCACTGTTTCTAGGGCGGTCTCGTGGGCCAGATCTAAGCACCCTGTGGGCAGAATGCGGCCTGCGGGTCTTGAGTTTGACACCCATATACTGCATGATCATGAACAGAAGGGAAAGTGTAGCAGGGTAATGTAGCAAAATAAGACCAATGTCAATAGTAATTCAGAAAATGTAATTGCACCATTTTGGTAAGATGACATTTTTAATTGTATATCTAAATATATTTATTTGCTTATAGTGATACACAAAGAAAAACCTGAAAGACATGAAAAAGTTGAAAAAAGGGAAAAACCTGAAAAGAAAAGCAAATATGAACAACCTGGAAAGATGGAAAAGAAAGAAAAAGCTATAGGTAATTATAATTTTTGTGAATTCTGAAGGTGAACAATTCAAATTGTAATATAAAACACCCATAGGTGATAGGGAGAAAATATTCTGTTCCCCAAATCAATTTTTGCTAAGAGATGGAACATGAAGCTAAATTTGACTTTCATTTTTATTTCATTGTGTTTCTCGGGAATCAGTTAAAATCCATTACTTAAAAAAGGACCAATTCCTTTTCCTAGACAAGGTTTCCTAGACAAAATATATTCTCTTACAACTTAAGATGAATTCTCTCATTCTTCTTCTGTTATTCTGCTTTATGTAGGCAATCATTGCTTTCATTTGAAGGAAAACAGTGGGTGTTTTACACCACTTTCAGTTTTTAAAACCCTAACATTTTATCTGATTAGTTGCAAGCTATTGAAATTTGAGGAAGGGCAGTGAGTGACAGAATAAAAGAAGTTTTAATTAAAAAAGATAACAAACCATTGTGTTGCAGCACACTAAGCGGGTTTACAAAAGACTAATTCATTTGGCAATTGCCAAATTGTTTATAGACAGTATCATCCTCGGTGTTAATTCCATTATTCTTTAGGGACTTGGATCACCAAAGTTCAATTTGTTGCCTATTGATAGGCCTTTTTGGGCACCTCACTGCCCTTGCACCACAAAAATATGATTTCCTGTTCAATAATAGTAATATTATTCTCATGATTTTTGCAAAGGTATTTAGGGAAAATGTTCCCACCATATATAAAAAATGTGCAACAATATGTTTCTGTTTTTACTGAGATCTTAAATAAAAGTTATGGTAACCTATGAATATCCAGTTCAAGAGAAATGAAAATCAGCATATTACATCTGTTGTGACTGTATTTAATGAGTAGATCTCCAAGTATGCTGCATTTTTCCATTCTCTCCTTTCCCTCTCCCCTGCATAGCCCTGAAAATGTGTTCCAGAGGATCCCAAGTCCCCAAAGTAGAATTAGGGGTGCTGAAGCCTGCAGGGAAAGAATAAATCCATTCCACTGGCAGATGTCATTTCTTCAGCAGATAAACACAAATTGCTTTCACCCATTATGATTACCCGACGAAATTGTCATGAAAATGATGGTGCTCTCCCAGGCACAAAACCCACTTGTGTACTACTTTGAAAGTTGATGGATGATAATAAAAAGCTAATTATATTGTACTTGCCTGCAAAGAGAATGACTCGCTTAAGGCAAGAGGACATATGGTATTTGTAGGAGCACTTATGGTCATTTTTCACTGTAGTGTATTGAATTTAACATTTCCTTATGGCACAGTCATGGCCAATTGGGGCTAAGGGTCATATATGGCAGGAAATTGAACTATTGACTGACATAGCTATTATTTGTGTGCATCATTTCAGTTGATAAACCAAGTTTTAAGAGGATTCTCAATGGAATTAGCACTGCAGGAAAGGGTTTTATGTATACGCACCTGCATATTTATAACAGCTCACGTTTCTCTTGTGGTTATCTCTTAAAATGTAAAGGTCTTTATTTAAAAGCTGGCCCTTTTGAAATCTTACAAGTGCATTAAAATATTAAAAAGTTCTAGTGGCAATTTAAAAAGGACAAAGAATCTGAACAAATGTGGTGTCAAAAACCCTAACTCTATACCCAGGGGCGGGTTCCTCTTACCTGGCTATTGTTGCGCTGCGCGCACATCATCACATTTTGCGCACACACACGCTTGCTATGCGTGCACGTCCCCCTGCATGACTTTCCTTCCGCGCATGCGCAGGAAGCAAAAAAATTGCTGAAATTTCATGAGGGGATGCGCGTGCGTGTGATTTTGGTGGTTTTTTGCTTCCGCGCATGCGTGGAAGCAACAAATCACTGAAATCTCATGCGCACGAGCGTCCCCTCGCAAGATTTTGCTTCCGCGCATGTGCAGGAAGCAAAAAAAGTCCCAAAATTTGGAAAAAAGATGGTGCTGTGCAACGGACCGGCGAAGACAACACCGTAGCCATCGCGCGCAAATTGCACAATTGGCAGGTCCCTACCTGAATGGCGCACTGGACCGCACCGGTAGGAACCCACCACTGCCTATACCATTTCAGACAACCATTTGTTTGAAATGGTATAGGGTTTCCTGCTTGAGGGGGTTGGACTAGACGGCCTCCAAGGTCCCTCCCAACTCTGTTATTCTGTTAAATCTCACAATTTAATAAGCTGTGAGTGAAGATGAAACAGTTTAAGCTGAATTCATATTCTTATCCCATTTCTGAACAGATATTTCAGATGTGGGTTTTTTTAAAACAACAACAACAATAACAGCAACAACAAGAGCATGCACCTCTTTCAGTACTCTTTAAAAACCAAAAGTAAATTAAGAACTTATTTTTGGTGGCAGAAATATGGGAATTTGCAGAAGCCACACAAAAGGTCCACAATTTATAAAAGCAGGGGAAAAAGGCTTTAATTTAAAAAAAAAAAAAACAGGAAGTGATGATGTCGGGGTGGGTGGGTGGAGCCTCGCGCTGCCATCCCGGTTCTCTGAACCAGCTGCCGCAACCGCTGCCTACTCACCCGAACCGGGCTGAACCGGGAGGATTTTACCCCTGAGGTGACTTCCATAATTATATTGCCAACAACCATCCTATTAATTAGGTTGGATTGAAAGAAGATGATCCAAAGTAATTTCTGTTTCTTTATTATTTTCCAAGTTCTGTTACTGAAATAAAATAATTTTCTTTTATTGTTGATTTTTCTATATTCTATTCTTGTTCTATAAAGGGACCACATTTATACTATATTCTTTTTTTAAAAAAAATGTTTCAGTATCTTCCAAGGAGAAGACTGCAAAGCAAGAGAAAAAGAAAGCAGCTCCTTCCCCAAAAGGTAATTTTACTAATTTTACTTTAATGAGAAATAATTCAACAAGCAGCACATTTTTGATGGGAGTGGGGAGAACTGAATGCAGAATGCTTCCTCCCATGTTGACAAGGGAGTTTCCCCATATAACTGCTATTGAAATAGCACGTGTGAGTCCAGCTATCTTCTGTATGATGTCTGTCAAGGTATAGATCCCCTCTTGAGCTTTTTATTTTGGATTGTCTTCTCCAAGAACTTCTCTGGAACAAACTTCCCCCAGAGATGCGAATTATCCCCACCTTGCTGGCCTTCCGAAAAGCCATTAAGATATGGCTCTTCCTGCAGGCGGGGTGATTTTGAGACAACCTTACATCTGAGGTCTCCCCCATGTATGCACGGTGTTGTATGTTTCTTTTAACTTTTAAAAATTGTTTTTAATGATTTTATTGTTTGGTGTTCTTTAAAATGCTGTATGCAGCCCTGAGTCCTTAGGGAGTAGGGCGGCATAGAAGAATTCCCAAATAAATAAATAAATAAATTTCTTTCAGTTTTATTTCATTTTATATTACCGTATTTTTCGGAGTATAAGACGCACCGGAGTATAAGACGCACCTTAGTTTTGGGGGAGGAAAACAAGGAAAAAAGGCCTCTGCCTCCTAGCAATTTGTCAAACAGCAAACAGTACATATAATATACACTTTGCTGTGTATTTCTGTGCATGTATGCCTGACCCATAGAAATAACAAAGAATTGGAGAAATGTACATAATGCCAGAAAGTTTTCTTAAATGTAATCACACTAACTCCTTCCAATTATTTAAATAGATCTACTCCAAACATGACTAACTGACGGTTTAACTCAGCTGCCTTATCTTAATAATAAACAGGACACTGTTACATTTCAGATTATACTTTTACAGATCTTTAAATTTGATGTGGCTTTCTGGAAGTATACATTCTCTGCTATTTAAAAGAAGATTTAATTAATTAAATGGATTTGTATGCCGCCCAACTCCCTAGGGACTCTAGGGATACAAAAGTACTGGGCCTCTTCAGAGCAAGCATTTATTTTAAAAAGCTTCTTCATTTTGTTAAGTTGTCTAGAACAATAATAAAGCAGTCTTTAAAAAATAAGTCTAATAATTTGAAGACTTTACAAATATTTATATTATTACCTCCTTTCAGTTTCAGTAGTCCAACATTGCCAGCAGTCTATCTCCCAGCAATTTGTCTCTTTGCAGCCACCGTAGTTAGTTTCATCTTACCACATGGCTGCAGCCTCTCAGCTGTGAGTCGGCAGGCAAATAATCACTTCCTTGTGCAAATAAGCCTCTGCCTTGTTTGCTGCAAAGAGGTAAATTGTTGGGAGGTAGAGGTCAAAGGGTGGGGGTGGCTGGGTGGGGCTACATTCGGTGTATAAGACGCACCCAAGTTTTCACCCTCTTTTGGGGGGTAAAAAGGTGTGTCTTATACTCCGAAAAATACGGTACTTCTTTTTTCCCATATTCATCTTCTTTCCCCCCCTTTATCATATTTATACTATGAACAAGATGTTGCCTGGATCTCTTCTTTTAATTTCAACCATAATATTTCTTTCCCTTATTTTTTGTCTTTACTCATTTTATTTTTATGCAAACAATATCACTACATGCCCTTAAATTCTCATCTCTTACTATGTTAGCCACTAATAGATATATCTTCTAAGGTCCTCCTCTCATTTCATTTTTCCCGTTCTGAATCATCACCATTGGATGATTGGATATTTTTCATATGTCTACTCAAAAGTAATTTTCACTGAATTCAGTAGGGCTTATTCCAAAGAAAATGGATGCAAGATTGCAGTAATCCTATTGAACTTAATGGAAATTGTTTCTTAGTAGATAACATAAAATGGCATTTTATGGTATATTTATGATCTTTTCCCTGATTTTTGTGATTTAGAGAGTGCCACTTATCTTAAAACAAAATAAAACTCCAACTTAAACATTGACAGCAATCATTTGATTGAATCCTCATTTTAACAGAATAAAATGTGGGGAAGGATATTCAGGAATGCCAGTAAGGCATTGTGGGGTTATTCTTTATAAATAATGACTTGCACAGAAATGATGCAAATGGCACAAATTCTGTTATTTGCACAATGGTGACATAATGCAAATTATGTAAATTGTATATTTTCTGCAGCTTACAAAGCATCTTGCATCAAGTCTGGTAAAATTAGATTTGCTATATTAGGAAGTAGAGCCTCAGGCCCCACCAGTAAATAAACCAATAGGTGTCTAACTTTCCCAATATAAGCTGAATAATTCCTAAGGCCTGATTGAGGAAGAAAAATAAATTTTATCTGATTTCAGCAGGCCACGTCCTAAAGGAAACTGCATTAAAAACATTGCTCTTGAAATCTTATGTCTGTTCTGTCACACTTGTGACGCTATTCAGAGTTGGAGCTGTTCTGGTTAACACTGGTGATAATGGAACTATTATCAAAAGAGATGATTTTGATATTGGTTGTATATTGGAAAATGCTTGAAAAATAAGCTCCAACATTTTGAACTAAACTCAGAAGCCCTAAACAGTTGTTTCTGACCTTGCCATTGCTTCACTGTGGCTGAATAGGCTTGGGGGTTTTTTTGTGATTCATTGGAACATTAGCGTAGAGGCCATGTGGCACAGTAGTTAAAATGCAGTATTGCAGGCTAATTTTGTTTACTGCCAGCAGTTCGATTCCCACCAGCTCAAGGTCACTCAGCCTTCCATCAGTCCAAGGTTGCTAAAGTGAGGACCCAGATTGTTGGGGGGGCAATATGCTGACTCTGTAAACCGCTTAGAGAGAGCTATAAAGCATTATGAAGCAGTATATAAGTGCTACTGCGGCACCAATTTTATTTGTAAGCCTTCCAGAATGGCTTTGCAGAGTGATATGGGCGGCATATAAATTTAATGCATAAATAAATTGTGTGCAAGTTGTGGTCTCTGAATTGCCTTCAAAGACCGCTCAGGTTAATGGTGTTAAAATAAGGGCTCCCTCCTTCTCTGACAAAGGTTATAACTTGAAAATTACTCTGCTTATTACTGTGATCTGCTTCTCCGTATTCAGGTAGCAAATTTCTCACCTTCACTACTACAATTCTCCAAGGGCCGAGAATTACTTTATTAACCGTACCTCTATATTCTGTCAATTTGGCTTAATCATGATTAGACTGTAACAGACACTCCTGCATCTTTACTTAATGATGTAAACTCATTAATGCAATGTTTTCTTCCCCCACTGCATATGAAAGAGTAGAAAGCAAGTACTTTATAATAAAAGTAGTATGGAGAATGTCCTGAAAAATCCAGTCTCAGGTGATGTGGGAAATCCCATTTTGTTCCTGAGATGGAGAAGATAGACTTGAGACTCATCTATTCTCTCTCGTTTAAAGCAAGCTTTTGCTTTTCCACAGCTGGAATAACGGTTCCGTAATTTTATGCTCCCTTGCTCTTTTCTGCTTCAGTATAAAATATAATACAAATACAGTACACATTTATTTTGAAAATGCAAGATCTAAGCGTTTGTGCTGGAGAGAGGTGAAGAAGTACTTAAGCTGGTGAGAGTGTGGCCGATTTAAAGATTAAAAGAAGAAATTTAAAACTTAAAGGGAAACAAAAGAGGTTTCAAAATGGAGTGAGCGGCTATCTAGCAATTGGAAAGACCATAGAGAGATTTAAAGGAGCAGGATTAAAAGCCCAACTTTGTGGACATTTTTATAACTGTTTTGGTGGAAGTTAAAGTGACTGGAAAAAACAAGAATTTGAAGAAAACATTTTATAAATGCTAAGTGGATTTAAAATACAGAGACTTTTTTTAAAAAGTCAACTAGGAAAAAAATTGAGGTGATATAGATGATCTCAGTTCTTCTCTTCTTTGTCTCTGCATTGATGGGGAATAGTTTGCAGGAGTTTTGTTTGTTTTACCTAGTTACATCATTCTACAGCTCTGGGAACTCAGATCATTCTTATAGATAACTTTTCTTTTAAAAATGGAGCACTTGAAAATGATTTGTGTACACGAAGATTGAGATTATGTAAATAGTGTGATTGTCTGTTGTATCAAATTACTATATTACTCCACAGTTTGTAATTTGCACCAAACATATCAGGAGAACTGATCTGTAAATCACCATAAAACAATTACATACATTTATGTTTGCCATTGAAAACCCATTAAAACAAATGTGTCTTGAAGTATCTATATTGTTAGGTGGCAGATGATTGATGAGATTACATAAGTGTTCTGCATTTCATTCTGCATTTTAAAGGATAATGGAATTAAAGAACAAAATTACCTGTAAAAAAACACTTTTCAAAGAAATTAAGGATCATGTATCTTAGTATACTTCTACATATTATATTAAATGATGGTAAAATAATGTTAATATCTTTAGTGAGGATTACATAAAATTTTGCTATTTAACTCTTTGAATTAAATCCACAGTGGCATTCCATAGGTATGGGATTCTCAGTCCACATTTATTTATTATTTATTTTATTAAATTTATATGCCGCCCAACTCCCAAAGGACTCTGGGCATGAATTACTTTTTCTTAAATGAACAAATTAATATTTCTGTTTTATAGATTGATTGGTAAAACAAGATCATTTTCTCATTTTAGTAACAGAAAAAATGAAAACTGAACAGCAAGAAAGGATGGAAAAAAAAGTTGTCACAAAAGGTATTTCTTCAGTAGTTAATAATATTCAGGAGTGAACTTCTTTAACTTCTATAGCAAGAACAGGAATGCAGAGGCCAAATCACTCCTGGAGGCTATTAGCAAAATAATGATAAAGCCAGCAAGATTTAAACATTAGTATGAATCACATCAGATATGGAATTCAACTCTCCAAATTCTCAGCAATAATTGTGAATTCTGTGACTTGAAGATTACATATCTGGATATGGCCCAGTTGGAAAGTCCTTGTCTAAACATTACTTTATTCTTCTCTTGTGCAGAATTTAAATCTTAAGATTAATTGTTGTTAAATATTAAGAATCTAAGAATTGTTTGGATGTGTTACTATTTTGCTATTGTCATGCTATTGTTTTGTTTTACCCAGAAAGCTAGATAAACAATATTTCATTAAATACAAGTGTGTCCAAGTGCAAGTAAAAAAAACCTAGGCATTATTCTCTTGAAATTACTTTTTAAAAAATCTGTAGATATTTGAGCTCAGAATTAGATCCTGTTTAAACAGTGTGCTTAAAACAGTTGTTCTGCAGTTTATGTTTTCCACTGATGGTTAATAATGACACTGTGGTCTTTTAAAACTTCATAAGCTGTACTGAAGATATTTTTAATGCCATATGGCAGGGATTTGTGGGGGGAAAGTGACTTTTGAACCTAAAACATTTATGTTGCATGCAGATAAAAAGAGCATCCAAGTTGAAGAAAAGATAAAAAAAGATGTGAAAGAAAAAAAACCCGAGGCCAAGGCACCTGAAAGACTAAAGACCAAGGAAATCAAAGCACCAGAAGTTACATCACCAAAAGCCAAGGAAAAAAAGGAGACTGCCTTGGCAGTTAGAGAAAAAATCGATCATAAAGGTAAACAATATCAGGAGGAGGTCACCAAGAAATGCTGAAGTGCAGAAAGGAATTCAGATTTCCCCTTTTAGAAAGAATTTATCCATAATTATGAGAAGGAGGGGTGGGATGTCTTCCTCTTGGATCACTAATGTCTACTTTTTTTAACTAATACTTCTTTTAGGAACAAATTTCACTACAAAAGCATTTCCAGCATACGAACAAAGATGTGAAACCTCTTTACTTTGTCCAACAGAAGGAATAGCGACTATTAGGCCCCATCTAGAGAATGCTTCACATTCTTAAATCTAAGCAGAGAATTTGTCAGGAATTGGAATGAGAAAGGGATAAAGGTAGGCAGAATTTGGGGGACATATATTTTGAGATCTATGCAATTTATATCTCTTTCCACAATAAGTGCATTGAATGAGGAAAAATTGAGGCATGGGGAGGATTGACCTCTCTGAAAGCTTTTGACATCATTAGTCAGCCAGCCAATCATTTTTCGAATCCATCCATCTATTCCTCAGTCTTAGGGCTGTTATCAGGTGGGTTAAAATAGGGGGCCCCAACCCCCAGGCCACGGCCTACTACCGGGCCTCAAGAGCTAATTTGAACCAGCCTGCGGAAGTGGTGGGCGAGTGTGTGCGCGAGCTGCGGCTGAGCTTGTGTGCTCCAATTGTACTGCTCGAGCCAAACCATCCCCTCTCCCCTACCCACTGGTCCACAAAGGCAGAAAGGTTGGGTTAAAAGAAACATATATAACAAGCGGATAAAATCCAAAATATAATAAAAAAGACTTAAGTAATTTTGTTTCACTCCTGTGCCAATCTCCAAGAGGAATCCCTGAGAGTAAGTGTTCTTATAGATTATAAAAATCTATCTAGCTCATTAAAAAAAAATCCACAGTAGCCAGTTTAATGCAATAGGAAACCTATAGGTGGGAGTTTAGTTTAGTTACCAGCTTTGGACTCAATCTGGACTTCTTTCCTTCTCTCTTAGATGGATATCTTTACTTGTCCACTTCCACTCAACACATTCCATTTTCTCATTGCTTTCTTTTTAAAGTGATTTAGTTCTTGCTTGTGGTTCCAGGCAACCATTCTCTTTTAAAAAAATATTCCAATTCACAGTCTCTAATGTTCATTTCCTCATCTTTGTAGTCAGCCAACCAGCTTTTGGTGAGTAGCATGGAGAGCCAATCCTAAATGAGCTGTTTTCAACTTCACTTGAACTTCCCTGCCCTTTGAAATTCCATTCCGCACTGTTTTTCTTCTTCTCTTTCTTCAAATGTTGTACCTCTCCCAAGTCTGCTGATGCTTTTCTTTTAAGCACAGATGGTGGCATTTTGAAAACATCAGGATTCACACGGGGAAATGGCAGACAAAACATATATTATTAGCATTTAGGATGTATCTTTTTAATGATTTTCAGAATTTTGAAAATTTCATACAAATCTTCAATTTGAACTGCTTAAGATTTTTGTAGACTCCCCCCTGCTTTTTTTTTCTTTTTAGAAAAAGGAAGGGAGAGGGAAATGAAAGTTTTCCTATTTACCTTCATGCTGTGCAAAAACACTATATTTTTAAATCTATTTATGGTTAGGTCCCATAATCTGAGTTATTTCTTAGAAATTATTAGGATTATCTCTTGAGTAAAAAGGTATGCATGTAACTAAAATGACAGCCCATGTCAATTTTTTAAACTCTTCCTATTCGTTTGAAAGACTATACAAGATTTCAACATATCTAAGTTAAGAACATTTGTGCATCATCTTTAATTTTCAAGTCCTCTTATATAAATCTTTTTTTTTGAGACAACTAAACCTGTCAAGAATGGATTTTTCAATTTTTTAAAGTTTTGTCAGGCACGAACAAGCAGGGCCACATGTGCAGAGCTTGAGCTAACTACTTTATTATAGTCTGCCTATAATACGGGAATCTCCCTAGTCTGGCAGTTCTTTCCTGGGAATAATTAGATACGGCTCCAAGGAATCCAGGGAGGGCTGGTTCTGACCCTTTTATAGTTGCATAGTGACTTTAGCCTGTGATTTAGCCTTCCTCCCTGCCAGTCTGGATACTTCCCAAAAAGTTCAAATAATTCACCCCCAAATTTGTATTAACATTCTTGGTCTTTTTGTTTGGGTTTCTATACTTGCATGCATGTTTCTGCATACCTTTCCTGGTATTTGTATTTCTCCAACCAATTTCTCATATGTTTATGTTTATGTCCATATTTATTCCAATAAACACATTTTTGTGCACATTATTACCTAATATATGCGTTTTATGTCTTTTTATTTCCTGGTGAATTTGCATTGCACTCAGAACAGTGTTAGTCATATCCAGAAAGCTTGAAGGGTGTGAATATTGTAAATCTGTATAAAAATTAGATTGAAATATATATATATGTCCTAATTAATTGCACTATGAATATGAATATTATTCTTTGGCCATAGCAGATTAGGAAACAAAATCCAAATTTAGAATTTAAAAAAAAACTTTGAACCTTAGTATTACTATTCCTTCATATTCGTTTTTCTGACCTGTTCAATCATTTCTGTCTTTTTGACAGATGTGCCATATAGAAATTGGGAGCACTGGTGGTGAGCTCATATCTGAAGAGATTGCTCTCATTACTCTCTGAATGAGCTTTCAGTTTGAGTAACATGTACTGAGTTGACAAAGGGCTGATAGGGTTATGGAAGGAAGATTATATGAACTTAATATTTCTTCCTTTGGCAGAGCAATCCTGAGCACAGGATTGCCCTACAAGCTGCAATCCATCAGAACAAAAATGAAAATTGCGAGATTTCTGCATTTCCCTGCTATGGCACTTCTGCATAATAAAAAGGAGATTTCCCTGCTCTAGATGTAGAGAAAGAGAGGAACATTTGGCTCCCGAACCCTTTCCCAGACATTTCCCATTCCATTGCTTCAGATTTTGTGTTTCTCTGAATTTCAGTCGTCAATTTAAAAAAAAAATCTATTAATCTTCTTTAAAATCTGCACTTAATGATAAAATATGGTTAGATGTGTGTTTATCAGATAATGCCACTATAAATATTTTATGAGGAAAATATAAACACATATATTTAAATATGTGTTAATGGATGCATTTTGGTGGAAAGCTTTTAAAATATTTTTGGCAGAATGGGTACATGAAAGTTTACACATGAAATAGTGATGAAATATACTGTATTGATTTTTTTTAATGCTAGTCGTAATCCATCAGATCAATGTCTGATACAAACTACAGTGCAGGTACCATAGTTTTACACATATAACCAAAGGTCCTGGCTCTAATCTTATCCAGTTTGTGTTGGAAAAAAATATTTTATTGATAGCTAGAGTGAGGTGTAAAACTGGTAGTTTTCAGCACCAGGTCTTTTGACAATTCCAGTATTCCAGTGAAAGACACATCCTAAAGGTGAACAAAAATTGGTTGGTTTCACTGCTGTCCCTTCCCCCTCCCCCTTATGACATGTGTCATAAGCATAAATCAACCCTTTATCATTGTTATATCTCGATTATGCACATTAAATCATAAATTTACAGTAAAAACGGGTGTAGATCTGTATCAAAATATTTAGATGTTTAATGAAGAAAAATAATAAAAAAATTAAAAAAATAAAAATAAATCAACCCTTTATCGCAATGCACATGAATTTTTCTGACTGGATTTTTTTTTTTAAAAAAAGAAAAAGCCAGGAGGTAATGTGAATTTTCCAAAGCTATCCAGAAAGAGTGGATGGAAACTGCAAAGCAAAACTAGACAACATGCAAATTATATAACTGCTGCAATTAGTTATTTTTTAAAAAATAATTTTAAAATATCAGGATTATGTTCGTGATGTGAGAAACCTAATGTTTTCCCCAAATTCCTTTGATTATTATTTTTTAAATTTGTTCATCCTGGACCGTGGTTCAGTACTGACCCTCGTACCCAAGCATTGCCTGCCAAGGAGTATGAGCTTTCAACAACAAAAACGCTGGGGGGAAAGGATTACATATCCTCTCCCGTACCAGTTGATCATAATGCAGAGTGGCCCTTTGCGTGCTTCCAGGGAAGCCAGGAAAAATCAGAGATTGGAGCAGGGCAATACAACTTGTGCGCTTTCTAATTTGGACCTCAGTGGAAACCACAGCTGATGTTTTCGTGCATTCCTCTTCCAGATGAATATCAGAGGTGGCAATTCATAAAGCTTAAAATCCAGTTCTTTCCAGTGGAATTAGTGGAAAAGCATTGCTAATGAAAATAGTCTGTGAAGAGCCCAGAAAGGCAAACTTGACCTGAATTCTTCAGCTGGAGCCCAACATTTTCCATCTGTTGAATGTAGTAGCTTTTATTTTGTAGCAGCTGCAGATAAATTAAAAATGAACTTAATATATTTTATTTAATTGAATAAGAAAATAAATTAGAATCGATAAATCATTTTCTGCTGCACAGATTTATCATGCAGTTAATTTTCTTCTGCCTCCAAATGTTTTAATTTTAAATGGTCTGCAAACTCTTTTTATAATTGGATCACAAATGCTGCCCAAAGGAACAGGAAGATGTTTATTTTTGTGGAGTAGAAAACTAAAATTATGCTGAAATGACCATTACAAGCTCTGTTGACAGTCCAATGACCATTGCTGTTTTCAAAATTGTCACATAGCCCTGTCAGTGACTAGAGACAAGAACTTAGAAGTGATGCAAGGAACTTGGCCCTGGTGAAAGAAAAAAAAATTGTATCTAAGACCTGAGGGTAGTAAATTTGAAAGTTGTATTTCAGTACAAATAATTTGTGCCAAATGGAAATTTATCTTCTGAATGCAAATTCTTTATAGGAGTCGTATAATCACAGAAGTTAATTCTTTTTGGATTTATGGACATGCATGTATGATTATGTTGCATCAATTCTTTTGCAGATGTCTATTTTGTACATGCAGATTTACCTTGTGTTTTTTTTTTAAAAATGTGCTTTTTAAAATGAAGATGAGAGCCAGTTTGATGTAGTGGGTAAGGCACCAGGTTAGAGACTGGGAGTTCTAGCCTGCCTTAGATATGAAGCCAGCTGGGTGACTTTGGGCCAGTCCTTCTCAGCCCTAGGGCAGAAGAAGAAGAAGAAGCAGAAGAAGAAACATAGAACATAGAATTGGAAGAGACCTTAGAGGTCTTCTGGTCCAACCCCCTGCTTGAGCGGGAGACCCTATACCATTTCAGACATGGATGTCCATCTGTCCTTTTGAAAGTCTTCAGTGATGGAACACCCACAACTTCTGAAGGCAAGCTATTCCATTGGTTGAGTGCTCTCACCATTATGAAATTTCTCCTTAGTTCTAGGTTACTTCTCTCCTTGGTTAGCTTCCAACCATTGTTTCAAGAAAAAGAAGGAAGAAGAGGAGGAGGAGGAGGAGGAGGAGGAGGAGGAGGAGGAGGAGGAGGAAGAAGAAGAAGAAGAAGAAGAAGAAGAAGAAGAAGAAGAAGAAGAAGAAGAAGAAGAAGAAGAAGAAGAAGAAGAAGAGGAGGAGGAGGAGGAGGAGGAGGAGGAGGAGGAGGAGGAGGAGGAGGAGGAGGAGGAGGAGGAGGAGGAGGAGGAGGAGGAGGAGGAGGATGGATGAGGCATTTGATGCACTGGCTTTCAAATTTATATACTGTTTCTTTATTAAAATGATTGTGTGCAAGCATCCTCTGAAGTGCAATTGACACAATTGACACATAGAATCGTGAGCTTTATTTAACACTTCTTTCCGCATTTTAGCCTATATATAAATTTGTCACTGTTTCATTAATAAATTGCATAAATTTGCTCAAGGTAGAGTTCAGTGGTTCTCAACCTATGGTCTGCGGACCCCTGGGGGCATGCGATGTCATCACAGGGGGTCCATGAAGGCTTGAAGAAATGTTATGATTTAAATTTTGAGTTAAGTTTTGGGGCTCTGTGGCCATGGTCCATGGCCACAAAAGGTAAGGGGTCCATGGTGAAGAAAAGGTTGAGAACCACTGGTCTTATCGATTGTCTATTTTCACTTGTTGATTGATATTTTTAAATATTTATTATTTTAATGGGAATTCTAGTGCTTTAACAGAAAATGCTCACGGTGCTGCAATAGGAATTTGTTTTTATCTATTCTCAAAGACCAATATTGAACAGAAAATATTACGTTTTCAGTTAAAATATCTATGGTTATTTAAAGTGACTTAAATTAGTCTTAAAATGAAAATAGTGATTAACAAGTAGATACAGTTGTCCTATAAATAAATGCCAGAAACATCTGGACAAAATGGCCTAGTTCAGGAATAGCCCATTTCATGTTGCTCAAAACACTCAGCTTTACTCCCCATTGAGCATGATAGCTAGGGCTATTGGAAATAGTGGTTCGGTCATCTCTTAAAGGCCTCACATTGTCTATCCCTTAGTTAGCTTAACTGTCCATACTGGAAACATCTAGATTACTCACATGCAAATCCCTTGGTTAGAAAAAAGAATGAGTTCCAGCACTTTTTCAACCTGGCATTCTGTACATGATCTGGGATTGCAGCTCCCAGCTATTACGGCCTTTTGCCCTGCTGATGAATAAGTCTAGGAATTTCAGTCCTAACCCTTGTGGAAGGTGACTAATTTGGGAAGGTGGAGGTAGGGAACAGAATTGGTGATTTGGTCCTCAAAATTACACATGATTTAGAGAGTCCTGGCATTGGAAATAATCATATTTGTGCAGAAAGCCTGAAGGAATTTTCTGTGGAAGAATCTTTAAAAAGACACAAAACCACCAATTTGTTTCATGATTGGTTACTTCAAGAAATAAAAAGTCATTAAGAGTTCCAGTGCAGTACTTTTAAAAAAAAAACCTCATTAAAAAAATCTAATTATGTTTTGTTGCTCTTTTTCCCCCTTCTATTCTGCCAGATCAATTTGCATTCTGTCGTTATATGATTGACATGTTTGCACACGGGAATTTGTACACAGGTACTTGAAATGAATGCTGTCAATGAAATGTTTGGTTTTTCTCAGCGCTTCTACTATTTTGTGCTCTTTAAATATCTCTCTGTGTGTTTGCGTGTGTGTGTTGTTAAACATGGAAACTGAGAGTGCACAGGTTAAATAAAGCATATTAACAAATGGCTTGATCCGTTAAAGCTTCTAATAAATTTTTCTGTAGTTGCATGCATTTAAGTTAATGTCAATATAAAAAGATGAAATCAGTGGAGATTTGATAAAGAAGGAAGATGCTTTCTTTAGCAGATGGCATACTGATTATTTGCATGATGCTTTTATGCCATATAAAAGATAAAATATTTACTTGAAGGTTTCATTTGTATTTTCTTAAGATAGTAGAAAACATCAAAAGACTGACCCCAAAAAAATCAAAAGCAGGGACAAATATCTCATGAAGATATTTTGAACCAGTTGGAGTTTTTAGGATAGAAAAAGTGATAATGTGTGTGTGTGGGGGGGGGGGGGTTATACTGGTATATAAACACACACACACACAAACACACACACACACACACACACACACACACACACACACACACACACACACACACACACACAGTCCCAGTACCATAGATAAAATCTCCTTTCCTGTACAGTTTGCTAAAACTTTCTCACCATAACTGATGATAATTAACATCATCATGTCATCAATTTTGAGATGGATAACAGGTGAAAAAATTGTATTCAAAACCAAAAAGTGGAAATATTACATTTTTAAAAATCCAAAAGAAACATCCAATTTCCCCCCCTCCCCAAACCCAGTCCCTCCCATCTACTTTGCAACTCTGAAGCTTGTGGCATTGTGATAATAAGGATATGATTGTTTCTGGGAGGGGGGAAGTATGGCGACTTGCTAAAATATTTTAGGAAACTAATTATAGTCAAGAAAAATCATGAATTAATTTAAAGTGTGTGAAACTTGAAAGACATTCAAATCATCTATGTAATAAATGTAGTGATTAGGTAGGCTGCCTTTGGATCATGAATAACAGCTCATTTTTTTCCACTGAACTTGATGAGATTCAAGGTTCTTCAACTTTTAGAGAAAGGGATATAATTTACCAATGCCACTTGCCTCATGTTTGTTGACAAAATTAAAATACATTGTTCTGCCTCATGTAAGATGTACTGTACATCCATGTCCTTTTCTAATATGGCACCTCCTTCCATATCTTTTCCATTTTCAAAACAAGCAGAAATGAATGTTTTTCTGAGTATTCCCAGTTTAATAGACCAAGAATATAAATGTATTGCTTTCGTACCTGGGCATTTTAAAGTGAGTTGCTATTGCTAAAAAAAAAATCCTACAGAAATCTTTCTAAGGTTTGTTTCTCAATATTTATATTCCCAAAGAGAAAATAATTCAAAAGATGCAATGAAGTATATTCCTAAGACTGTAGTTCTTATCCCAACTAAGATAAAGTGAAAGGACTTAAGGAAATAGTTTCTTATTGTTTAGAATGTCAAGACCAAACTCCAATCCACTTCTGAGATATTCTGACAGTTCCCACAACCATTAGCCAAATTAGGTAGGGCTGATAAGGGTTGAAGAATGCTAGAGGGCACCAGTTTATTTAACTCCACTATAAATAAAAGGTCTGCTGACATAACCATTTACATAGTTTGGGTGGGAATGTTTTATAAACATAGAAATTGAGAAAATTGACCAAGCAATTAATCATGATGTGGTTATAGTTACCTAATTCCCACGGTCAACTAACTCTATGAATCTGAGGGTTAATTGTCCCTTCTAACTTCTGTTATTGAGGCAAAGACCTAGAATGGCCCATGAAAACGTAACTTTATAGAATCATAAAGTTGGAAGGGTCTGCTGCGGTCATATTGTTCAATGTCTTGCCTCTCTATATTCTTTATGGCTGTTTTGGTCTTTATCCTCCCTCAATTCTAATGGGTTTGAAAAAAGGGACAGAAATGGAAAGGAATGGTTCCTTCTAAACTTGCCAGTAGCAACACCACCATCAATCATTGTGCCACCACAATTGAAGAAGGAAAAAAAACAGGAAGTGGGCAGTAGATAATAACCTCCTGGCCTTTTTGCAGTAGCTGCATGCTACTGCATAGTAATCCTGAATAGTGTGCTGTTGTGCTGCACAAAGTTGAGGTAATTGGCTCTGTATTGCTTACATTTCAAAAGCAAGTGAATGTGCTTTGGTAGAGTTCATTCACTAGATTCCAAAATGTAAATGATAACAACAGATCACAGTGAATGAAAATGTTTTTTCATGGATTTTATAGCATTTCACATGGTGCCATGTACATAATTTAGGTTACTCTTTAGAGTTCTTGTGAGCTCTAACTGAAGAATATATATTCCTGTTTTTGCATTCAGCAAATATAATTTCACTTTATGATGGCCAGTTATGTGTGGAGAATTCTTTCCTCTGTACTTCTTTATGCAAGGGGTTTTGTAATATGCATAATACTGTGCAGAACTGAAGAAAAAGGATACTTCATCTTTTACAGCAGAGGTCTTCAAACTTGGCAACTTTAAGACTTGTGGACTTCAACTCCCAGAATTCTCCAGCCAGCTATGGATAAATTGGATAACTGAAGTGGTGTAGGGTTTCCTGCCTAAGCAGGGAGTTGGACTAGAAGACCTCCAAGGTCCCTTCCAACTCTGTTGTTGTTGTTGTTGTTGTTGTTGTTGTTGTTATTGTTGTTGTTGTTATTGTTATTATTATTATTATTATTATTATTGTTATTATTATTGTTATTGTTATTGTTTTTATTATTATGTCTTAAAGTTGCCAAGTTTGAAGTCCTCTGTTTTACAGTGATACTTCAAGTTCTAGAGATAAATTTGGGGAATCTATAAACTTGAAGATGTTTGTAAACAATAACTTCACTAATTCTTGACCATCACTTTCATCTTCAAGATATTTATGATTATTTTAAATGGAGGAAATTTTTAATTTCCTAGTGATACAAAATTCATTTTAACTTGTCTGTTGATCTTCTGATCAGTAAGAACAAGTCTCCATCTTGTTACCAGTGGGCCAGGGCACCAAACTGTTGAATTTGTAGAAAAATAGCCAGAGACTGTTTTGTCCAACATGGAAAAAAAATATGGGTATCATGTTTCTCATTCAAGAAGCCATTTGGTTTCCCCATGTACCTCATCTCCCCATGACTCTTGCTTGAATCAGTCTATGTTTAGCAAGCATAAAATGAAAAGTGGACACTACTACTGCTTTTTTACCGAATAACAATAATATTTTCGATTCGAAATGTTATTCCATACATATACCCAATCAAGAACTAATCTGAGATGTGAGGATCCACAAATAGGTTTCTCAATGCAAGACAGTTCTATCCAAAAACACTGAGCTGAATCAGATGTTCATTCTGTAGCCCTCGTCATCTTGGACAAGGTATAAGCCCAGGAAAATTTTCAGTTACTGCTTATGTCTGCTAGTAGTCACCCCATTAAGTTATTTCAACTGTTTCCCGTATTTATCCCATTCTCCTGCAATCTATAGAAAGTTTAATATGCCAAAAAATGAATCCTTATCTTCTGGGATTGCAACTTTTCAACTTTCCTATAGATCTGATTTGACACATTGATCTACACTAGACTGCAATCTTATTTATACCCACTCAAGAGTAAGTTTCACTGAGTTTAATAGGTAAATTAATATTTCAGCCATTACAGGTAGTCCTCATGACCACAGTTGAGCCCAAAATTTATGTTGTTAAGTGAAACATTTAAGTAAGTTAAGTGAGTTTTGCCTCATGTTACGACCATAGTTGCCACAACTGTTAAGTGAATCACCGCAGTTGATAAGTTAGTAACATGGTTGTTAAGTGAATCTGGCTTCCCCTTTGATTTTGCTGATCATGACCTTGGGAGACAGCAATGGTCATAAGTATGAACCAGTTGCCAAGCATCTGAACTTTGATCACATGATCATGGGGATGCTACAAAGGTTGTAAGTATGAAAAACGGTCATAAGTCACTTTTTTTCAGTGCTGTTGTAACTTTGAACAGTCACTAAATGAACTATTGTACATCAAGGACTACCTGTATTGATTTAGTTAAAACAACTATGATCTGAGTTTCTGACAATCTCAAGTAGACTATTGGCTGTTATAGTTGAAATATATAGGAAAGAAAGTGTCATGGATCAGAGTTCTCCAATTTTTCTGGATTTACGGACTGGCAGGAGAGACAGGAAATATATCCGTGAAATTCTGTTCTGCATGAGCAGCAGACAAGCATGTGTGCAGCTTCATTTGTGTGAACGGCAGGCACATGCACCCACGCAAATGGAGCAGGCGTGCACTTGCTTCTCACGCAAGCGGGGATGCACACGCTCGTCCACCACTTCTGTGGCGCGGTTCTGAACGGCTCAGAGCCCGGTTGTGGGCCGCAGCCTGTGGATTGGCTACCCCTATCATAGATGACATATTAAATGCCATGTGGTCATGAAATTAGCAGGTAAGTTTGGACTGTTCACACTTTCACAGTTTGACATAGCTCACACAATTGTTGTGAAGAAAAGATAAAGGGGGGGGGGACTCTAACTTGACTTCCCAGACCAAAAAGATATATCTATGAAATACCCTTTGGCTATAGTCTGCACAGCATGTGGCTTACAGCCAAAAATTAAGCTTTACACTGTCCAAGAAATACCTAAACTATTTAATTAGAATCCTTTACAATGAAAAAAAGTAAAAACATTAAATCATGTTCAATGCACAGCTTCTGTCAGATCAAGATTCTCACCCCTAAAGTCAATGAGTTAAAGGTCTGGAGACAGGGTTTCGGGAGTTTCAATGGATAAAACAATTTCCTTCTTAAAAATTGGCCCTTTTTAAAGGGCCAACCATGTAGCCTGTGGTTGATGGCTGGTTGCTCCCAGGATGCCGTTTTAACAGCCATGATATTTATATATATATAATTATCAAATTTGTAATTTTTTTATTGGCATAAAATAACCAACAAATAAACATTATATAAAAGCCAATTAAAATTATTAAATGTAAATAAAAACAAGGGGACCAATGGGATTACAGGGTCGTAAAAAAGGGAGTTAGAGTTTTTACAAAAGGGAACACATCAGAATAGCACAGGTAGTCCTTGACTTACGACCACAATTGAGCCCATGATTTATGTTGTTAAGTGAGACATTTGTTAACTGAGTTTTGCCCTGTTTTACAACCTTTCTTGCCTCAGTTGTTAAGTGAATCACTGCAGTGGATAAGTTAGTAACCCAGTAATTAAGTGAATCTGGCTTCCCCATTGCTTGTCGGAAGATCTCAAAAGGTGATCACATGTCCTTGTGCTACAGCAACGGCCATAAATATGAATGAGTTGCCAAGCATCTGAATTGTGATCACATGATCATGGGGATGCTGCAATGGTCAAAACTGTGAAAAACGGTCAGAAGTCACTTTTTTCAGTGCCGTTGTAACTTTGAACAGTCACTAAATGAACTGCCGTAAGTCAAGGACTACTTGTACACATGATGCAGCAGTTGGGAATGCAGTTCCAAATGGCAGCAGAAAAAACTCATTTGCTAGGTCCCACCAGAACCTCTTAGCAAACGACACCTGCACGATGCCTCTCCTGGCAGATCAGATGGAACAGGTAGCTGTAATGAGGGAGAGGAGGTCCTCAGATAACCTGGCTCCATGCCATGTAGGACTTTCAAGCACAAAACCAGCACCTTGAATGGTTATCTGGAAGCAAACTGGTAACCAGTGCAGCTCTCAAGCAGAGGTATAATGTGTGTCCTTTCAGGGACACATATCACTGCCCATGTTGCTGCATTTTGCAGCAGGGCATCCCCATGTAGAATGCATTACAGCAGGGGTGTTAAACTGGCGGCCCGTGGGCTGGATGCGTCACACGCAGGCCACGCCAACCCCAACTCTGCAAAGGGGAAAAACGTCGTGATACCTCACGTGACGGCAACATGATGCCATGAGTTTGACACCCATGCATTACAGTAATCCATTTGGGAGATGACCAGGGTATGAGTGACTGTGAGCAAAGCCCCACAGTCCAGGAATGGGCACAACTAACACATCACACAAAGATACACAAAGGTAGGAGAAATTCAAAACGAATGAAGAAATTGTGAGAATACATATAAATGTCTCTAATTTGACAATCAGATGTAAAATAAACAGCTGAAATGAATTTACAGATAGGAACAAATGAGACTAACCGTAACTAAAATGGAAATACTCTCCTTCTGCTACTCAACTACATGCCTTCCTTTAATTATGCACCATGCTGTAATTATGTGTCTGTGGGGAATTTTTGAAAAATTCTAAGTATGGAGGGAGCAATATTCATTAAGACCACAGTACATGGGGAGGGGAAGTTTAATTCTAACAAAATTGCCCTCATGCTGTAATTAGCAACAGGGAAACAAGTTTTCACTAGTGTCACTGAGAGCCTTTTCTAGTTTTAATTTTAGTGCTTGGAGTAGTTTTTATCAGGATAATGACTGGAGAAGAAGGATTACATTCCTCCTCCCCCTATCCAGATTAATTTTTTTAATTTCCTGAATTGCTTGAAAGACACTGAATTAACTCAATCACTGTTGCTCAGCCTATTCTACCTAGGAGATTGCTATGAAGATAAAATATGGGTGATAATATCCTGGCACCATGGAGAAAAGATAGGATATATATTGCTAATTGCACATCAATAAAGAGGGATAACAAGGAAATGATTTGCTTTGCAATTTAATGCAATGTTATTGAATTCTGCTCCTTTGAACCATTATGTGAAATGTGTTTTTATTTTGGTATTCACTTTCCTGAATTGTGTTATGCTTTCCCCAAAAAATAGTTACTGTATGTACAAGAATTGACATGTATATGCTATGTCTATTTAGTTTTCAGCTGAGCAGGCAACCTACCATTAATAATCAAATGTCATCCAATATTGATGATAAAAAATATCTATATTAGATACCATAGTTTGCTTTATGAACAATTGTGTATAAAACTGCATATGTGACAATGAATCCAATGAAAATGCATACAAATCTTCAGAGTTTTTTTTTAAATTCCAAACCGAAGTCTAACTAGCATTAAGAATGGAGAAAGAGGAGGAAGAATTGAAAATATGTCTGCAGAAAATGGTTTGAAAAGATCAGTTTGTGAATTGAAGGAATCCATGAATATATCAAATCAATTGAACTATGCTTTTGCTATAGTCATATATATATATATATCTCCAAGGCTATATTTTGCATGCTTAAAAAACATGGTCACTATGTTGTAAAAAAATATAGAAAACAAGATTAGAAAAAGCTTAGCCTGAGAACTTGAAGAGTCATAGCCACTTAAAATACTAAGTAGGTATGCTGTTTTTAAAAAGGAACATTTCCTTCAAGTTAAGCTCATCTTCATAGACATGTTCATTATACGTTGTGCGGGATGGATTTTTCAGCTTCCATACTCCAGGAATTCCTGGTGATCTAAGTCCATCCTGCTTATCTTCTGAACCAGAAAAACCAGATCACAAGGCGCCTAACACAATATAAAGTCCTTCTATGCACTATGATCTTGGGATTTATGATTTCAATAATGCTTACCCTTCTAAATCAAGTCGTTTTGGAATGATACAAAATACCAGTTAACATCCATAGAATTTGCCTTAAAGAAGTTTCTTGGGAGATCATGCTTGAAGATTTTCCTTAAAAAAAAAAAAAAAAGTTAGATAACACATACTAAATATTTTGATGGTAAAATTTAATTACCTGGGCAACAGATAGATTTTAAAATTATGATCATCTTGTGTGTGTTTGTTTATATGTTTGTGTGTTTATGCAAGCTTCTATTAACATTAACCCTCTGTCAAAAATAACTGTAGTATACCGATAATAAGAGTGGGAGGACATCCTATTATCTTTTTCTGGTCAATAGCTAATCTATTAGATTTTATAAGCATGTAAATGATTAATTTCACTGGTGCTTATTATTGCTCACTAGACGTATTATAGCCTTCCCACAGGACAAGCTGACCTCATGGTATCCTGTAGTGTGCGAGTTATCAGCAAGAATATTTTCATTAAGCATTTTGATTACAAACTGTGTGTAGCACTCTGTTGCAATTGGAATTGTATCTAATCCCCTGCTTCCGAAGATAGCTGTAATAATGGGATCTCATTATTCATGAGAACTCTACTTTTAAGCCAGCAGTGTTCACAGCAAACCAAGATGGTGCCAGTGATTTTATTACACAAAGACTTCCACTGTATCCTGATAGCTGATAGAAGTATGTAATTCACAGCATTTATATGATGATCTCCCTATGCACATATTGTCATTTGTTGCCCCTATTCCTCAAGGTTTGCTACAAACTAATAAGAAAGTTATAGTTGAGTGAAAAGCTGGACTTGGAAATTCTGCTAGACTGTTGGATCATTAATCGAATTTACACAACCCTTGAGGTTGTTAGCCATTTTGTTTTTACAACGAATATTCTCTCACACAGAGAATTAATTAATATGTTCCAGAATTTTTTTTTACAATGAGATAGTTATTTGCAATGACACTGAGAATGCCCCATTTCCTAATAAAACAGACTAATTAATAAACAGTTACTGCTCTTTTCTTTTTCCTGCTGTTTTTCATGGTAGCAAAAGCTGCCTTATTTCTATAATGTTATGTGTATTTATTATACACACTCATTCTCAACTCACTCTGGGGGAAGTATCTGCAAGCATGAATTAGTTATATTATATTACAATTGCAAATAGTGGTAACAAGGTATTTTATTTGACTTCCACCAGTCCTTAACTTTCTGTATCTTTACCCTGGTTTTAACTCCTTAACTCCTTAACTTCCTACTGTTGGAAAAGTGGTTTTGGTTAACCTTGGACATTTCCTTTGTCGAGTTGGTGCAGTGGTTAAATGCAGCACTGCAGGCTACTGCTAGTTCAGCAGTTCAGCTGTTCAAATCTCACCGGCTCAAGGTTGACTCAGCCTTCCAGCCTTCCAGCCTTCTGAGGTGGGTAAAATGAGGACCCAGATTGTTGGGGGCAATATGCTGAACTCTGTAAACCGCTTAGAGAGGGCTGTAAAGCACTATGAAGCGGTATATAAGTCTAAGTGCTATTGCTATTCTTGTCCTTATTGGTTTACTTGTCTTTATGGTTTGCCAATTCATACATCTTTACACCTATCTATTCTTCTATCCTGATTATGTTATGACTCCTTGAGAATTCCACCACTTTCTTAAACTCTGTGCTCAAGACTAAACTCCTCATCTTTTCTTCAAAAACTTTATTCTCCTCATTACGTTCTGTGTCCACTGGCAATATCAACCATCACCTATCTATCAGATGTGAAGTAATGTTGTTTATAATCCCCTTTCTCCAAAACCTAGTTGCCTAACATATTTAAGTATCTATAATCTTGTGTGTTCTGACTTCCTGTAGGGTATTTTAGAGAACTGCTTAGACCCTAAATTCTTATTTGTCCCCAAAAGGAAGAAATAGTGAAGAGATTATTAAAGAAGTTGTACTTGGGATGCTAATTTGGCTTTTTGAACATAACTGTGTTTAAATGGAAATGTATTGTGTTGTGTTGTACCAAAATTATACAAAATGATCCTTCGGGCTGGTATCTCCCTTGTGGGTTGTGGGATTCCTTGCAGTCTAGATGTTGTCCCAGTCTAGAGCTTTCAGTCAAAAATGACATGGTCACATAAAATGAAGAATAACATGTCTCTTTAGCTTTGTCCTGTGGTTGGTTAAGCAAGTTCTGGAAACTATAGAATTATAATACTGAAAATAAAAACCTCAACAAAAAGTTTAGTATTATTGGCCAATATTTTGCCCAGATCGGTATGCCCTTTTTACAGAAAATGATCTCATTTGCTATTGCAATTTACAAAGTTAGAGTCCAGGGAAAACTTTTTGTGTTGTGTTTTAAGCATTCAAAGCAAATGAGACAAGAGAAGAATTTTATTTAAAATTACATAGTGATCAGGCGGTCAAAAATATGAGTTATAAAAAGAAATGAATGTGAAATTGTTTCCTAGGAAAATATGCTGTTTCCTAAAAAAATGATTCAGTCTGTTCTTACAAAAATGTCTGAGCTACTTTTGAATTTATTTGATGCATTATGTTTTTCTCAATACATAATAATGAATCACATTATTCTTTTCTGCTAAAACTTCCCCAAACCCCAAAAACTTTAACCTTAGACTGTCTACAGTCGACCTCTCCTCGTTTCTAAGAGGTCTGTAAGGGGCGTGCATAAGCGCACCACTGTGCCTACCGTCCCTGTTCTACTGCCCTATTGTCCTCTTTTATTGTTACTTTTTACTTACGTTTGTACAAATTACTACTATCCTATACATGTTTGACAAATAAATAAATAAATAAAATAAAAATAAATAAATACAACATGTAAAAACATTTGCAGACATAAACACAAGGTGCAAAGATAGGTTTCAGGCTGTGGGGTGTCTGTGGCATCATTGCTTAAGTCCAATAGAAGTTGAATAACTTGTCCAAATACTCAAAACTGCCCATGTTAACATTGCTCAATTCTATGGAACAGAAGCTCTGAATCTCTGAAATCCATCTTATTCTGGAAGAGAGTTTGGTGCTGGCTATCCAGAGGATGGGCTTCAGGATTTTTTTTTACAATCTAGAACAACCATTTCCAGCTTGGGAATCTCTTTGTGTTGCTCTTCTCCTAAACGGAAACCGGACAGCTTTGAAGTCCTCTCATATGGAAGAGGAGACTTCAAACTAGTTGTGGGTTGAGTCCCCTCCCATGGTTAAGGGCTCTTTGATTTAGTCATCCTTTCATGGATTTTGGGATTCTGCGCAGCCCAAGCTGGTGCTGCGCAGGGTGTGATTCAGGGGCAGGTTCCTAACTTTTTTACTACCACTCTGTGGGTGTGGCTTATTTTGTGGGTGTGGCTTGCCGGCCATGTGACCGGGTGGGCGTGGCTTGCCGGCCATGTGGCTGCTGAAGGGAGGGGAACTGAGATAGGTCCTGCTGCCCATTCCCCCTCCCCTCAGCAGGTCGAGAAGCCTCAAACTTGCCTAGGATCATCACCACACGTTCGTGGCTTCTCAGACTGCTGAAGGGAGGGGAATGGAGATAGCTGCTGCTGCCCGTTCTTTCAGTGTCTCACGCGCTCCCTCAGCCATCCTCCCCTGCTCGAACTCACTGTGGGGTAGGAAGGCAGCGCATGCGCAGTGCCGGAAGCTCAGCTTCTGGGCATGCACAGAAGAAAATTTAAAAAAAAATTTTTTTTAAATAGCGGTGCCCAGGCACCGGCAACTGACCGCACCGGTACTGTGACATCACCAGCGGGCCGTTACCGGTGCTATAGAGTGGACCACATTGGTAGGAACCCACCACTGGTGTGATTCCTCTTAGACGCAATATGGAGAATGTACATCTCAACTTTCTCCCACAGTGCTCACTGAAGAAGTTCCTGTCAGCTTTCTTTTATACTGCAAGCTCTGTGAGGAAAAAATCCAAGGGAGTCACTGAAGCAAAGCCACAGAGCCACATCATTTAGCTCTTGAAAGGGAGCAGACCAGGCAGGCTTCACTAAGCAGCTTCAAGAGACTGCTTGGTTCAAAGCCTTGTCAAACTGAAGCATGTTGAAATTCCTTTCAGGATGAAAGTGTACCAGAATGACCTCATCCATGTTCAGCCAGAAATTGCATTATATATTTCATAACTTATATCTCCCTTAAAAACTGAGATTTTAAATTCCCACTTGAGAATGGGCAGGTGGGCTGAGTAGGTGTTCAAAGTTAAAATGTAGAAGAGGAAAACTATATTGCCGTATGTTTGTCAGTGTAAATATATTGCAAATTTGTCAAGGTAAACGTTTCTCTGACAGTGTGTAATAAAATAACCTAATACGGCAGGCATACATTTTTATGAATGCATTTGACTGTATTATCGCAAAACTTCAAAGCTTTGGCTGTCATAATCCTGATTTATATTACTAATCATTTTTGTGAGTTCACGCCTGTTTTCAAGATGTATGGAAAGTAACAGTAGAAGAAATAAGTTAAACCAAAGTATTTTATTATATATATTTTATTAGAGTGAAGGTGGAAAATAGAGGGTTCATGTTTAAAAGAGAAACTAGAAGATTCAGAGGACATTTATTGCCAACATATCCCACATGTAATGGGAGTGGAAAAACATTTTAGCCAGAGTTATTCTACTAGAGTGGATGAAGGTTTTCCTAACTAAATTAAACATGATTTTGCCCTTGATCCTATTTATTTTTTATTTATTTATTTTGTCAACATGTGTTCAAGATAACAGGTATGATATAAACATAAACAAAAGCAAAGTATGTATAGGTAAAAATTAGACAATAGGACAGAAGGACAGGGACGGTAGGCACGATGGTGCGCTTATGCACGCCCCTTACAGACCTCTTAGGAATTGGGTGAGGTCAACTGTAGACAGTCTAAGGTTAAAGTTTTTGGGGTTTGGGAAAGAAACCACAGAGTCAGGTAGTGCATTCCAGGCATTGATCACTCTGTTGCTGAAGTCGTATTTTCTGCTGTCAAGTTTCGAGTGGTTTACATTGAGTTTGAATCTATTGTGTGCTCTTGTATTGTTGCGGTTGAAGCTGAAGTATTCATTGACAGATAGGACATTGTGGCAGATGATTTTATGAACTACATTTAGATCAGATCGAAGGCGACGTAGCTCTAAGTTGTCTAAGCCTGTTAGAAACAATTCCCTTTAGCTTTGGTTATGACTCCAGTGATGTTGCCTATGCTAGCCACCTTCTAGAATGGCTCATCTGGGGCTGTGGTCACTTGTGGAAAATGTAGAGTGCAGTGTTCCAGTGTTCCTCAAGAGGCCGCTCTAGGAGCAGGAACATTGAAGAGATGTGATTGGCTGTTCCGTTTGACAGCCACATATAAAAGAGAGCTGTCAACGGCATTACCTCAGGGAGTTATGTTAGCACTGTTCTGTTAGCTGGTAATAAATGTTATGTGTTAGCTTCTAACGTGCCTCGCCTCAGTTATTGTTCCCAGCCTGCCTCATCCTACAGAGCATAGAGGTCTTTCGCCTGTGTATTGTACTCAAAATGTGGAGAATAGTAATTCTACTTCTTCCCTTACTTCACAAAATGATAATCTCTTTCACTGAAAAATACGTCATCTGCTCATGCTATTCTGCAGCTGCTCTCATTCTTACATTTCTAAGAAGGCTTGGTAATATGCTACACAAAATAAAGCAGCTATTAAAGAGTTTATGTCTCCACAACCTGATAGATGTTCATGAATTAGAAAAGTCCTTTCTGTTACAAGCAGAAGGAAAAGGGCTTTCAGGCTAACAATCAAGAGCTATAAATGTGTGATGCTTGATTGTATAGATTGATGTTTTTTAAAATGCCGAATACAAAGGGATCAGCAAATAATTTAGCATTTTTAATTTCTATGATTTCACGCTCAGTCATCTAAAACTTCAAATCAAAGGGTTTTATTTGTTCTGCCCTCTTTTATTTCTAGGAAGTACTTAGCAATATACACAAGCAATTCAGAAGAAACTCCATTCTGCTGAGGGACTGTTGTTTTTTTTAAGTAATCTCCAAGTGTACTTCATTATATATTATGTATTATTTTGCATATTATTATAATTAATAGCCTTTCATGCCTCTCTTGTGTTCAGGATCTTATCCCCCCCTATTTTTGGAACAGACCTCAGCAATCACAGCTCTTCTCCCAGCTGCTGAAGGTAAGTTCAGTTAATTTTATAAAAAAAATGTTCAAATATTTTTACAGAGTATCTTGAACCAAAATAAATACTATTATTCAAACTGGGGATGGAGATAAAGGAAAGCTTAACTATATCATCCAGAGTCTAAATTCAAAATATTGCTGAGGATCAAAACAATACAAAGTTGCAAAAACCAAAGCCAGACCACTCCAAATCCATGCCGAGATTTCAGGAAACACAAGACAAGAGAGAATGAAAATCAGCCTCCAAGCTGCAAAAATGTGAATATCAGGGAGGTTAGTTAGGATTCAAATGCAAGGGAATCCACTCACCAGGCTTCACAAGCAAGCTATTGCTTCCAATAATAAACTTTTCTCAGACAAAGAATGTACTAAAAATTATAGTTACATGGTCCTTACTCAGTTGGCTTCAGGTCTGATCTGCCTTAAGCTCTACAAATATTGAGCAATTCTTAAATGTTCTTTTATTTTCAAGACCACCTCTTGTACATTTGCACACTGATACATCTTTATCTTCTCACATTTGATTCGACATCTCTGCCATTTTCATGCACTGTGATGGTAAATATGGGTCACAGTCTTGGTCAACATATTCTGGGTTAGTGGAGCTTGATTATGGCCAGAGACAATCTGGGTCACGTGGTCCAGGGAGTTTAGTGAGATCACCTGACTCATCTTCCTTATCTAAGAAGTCTTTCTCAGATGAAGTCATAACAACCAGGTTTAAGCTATGAAACTAAAATTGAATCAGTTTTGCTCACTCAGTTTTGCTCCAGGATTACTTCTAAATTTGATGAAATGTAAAGATTCAGGTTTTAGTCCACTGACAAAATTTACAGGACCTCCCACTTTTAGAATGGACTGGGAATAAATGTTTGTCTTTTCCTGCAGTTTTCTTGTTCTACTGATGAACATAGTGAGTTAAAGGAGAGAGAAAAGAGTTGCCTCCTTGTTCCTTCCATTGTTATATGTATAGCAGACTACTCTTTGAAATTTCAGCAAGATAAGCATATAATAAAACTAGGCAAGAAATTGTCAAGTTCTTCATATTATAACATCCTTTGACAATTTCTCCACTTTGTTTCTGTAAGAAATAAGTACATAATTAAAAATGGAAAATATGCTCCCAGAAAAACTACTACAACCCTAGCCGGTGTAGAGTGGTGGTGATAGTTGTTTTGGTGCCTGACTCATCATTGGCTTCTGGGTGCTAGACTAGTCCCTGTGTTTTCCTTGGCAAGATTTTTCAGAAATTGTTTGCCATTGACTTCTTCCAAAGACTGAGAGACAGTGACTGGCCCAACTGTCATCCAGGTCCAAGGTCATCCAGTTGGCTTGATGTTGAGTAAATAATGTTCTTTCAGTTTCTAGTCTTGTGTCTTAATCACTGAAGCAAGCTGGCTACCATTTCATATGCCCAGTAGTACAGCTGTTTAATTCTTGCTCTAAGTATATTTCAATTTCTAGATTTTTTTCTCTAAACATACTTTCTCTTAGATAAAGACTAGAATGTCTCATTATTTCAAGAATATCTAGAAAGTGGTACCACATTAATCAATTAGTTTCCCTTGAAAAAGTTCCAAGCAAAGCTTTTCTTGGTCCCCTGACCAAGAAGCCACGAGCAAGAGGTATTTAGAGATCTAGCATAGTATGATTGAATAGGGTAAGAGTAGAACCATCATGTAGGAAGCAGGATGAGAAGGTAATAAGATGCAGATCAGTGCTTATCTTAATGAGACTGTAGATAGTTTCTTCCCAAAAATGAGACGATAGTTTGACTTCCATTTCCTGTAAAATATTTTCATATAAATATAGAAGGTAGAGCTGAATTCACAATTTAGTCCCCAAATGCCTGATGTTAGGCAGGACATATTGCTTCTGTTTTTGATGGATACGTCTCTTCAGCTTATAAAAAAACAAAAACAAAAAAACCTTAAGAACTAAATGCTGTTGTGCCACCCTATTTGTCATAATGGTAAATATTCATTGTGTTCAGTTGTAATTAGTGTTTTAAGCTTTAAATGCTCTGATTTAGTTCCTCATTTTCAGAATTATGAGTTACATATTGCTTTTGCTGATCCCCAAAGGAATTTTAACCATTATGGGATTGACTGTGTATATGTTTCATACCAGTGGTGCTATATATAATCATATTCATAAATTGATGCATGCAGCTGCAGAAATTGAGAAGATAATATAGCCCCCTCACACACACACACAGCTGAATCCAGAGAAGTCTATGGATCCAATTTTTCTTCAATAATCCCAATATCAGGACTTAATGAAATTCATTCAAGGAAAGAAGGAAAGGAAAATAATAATAATAAAAGACATGCTTTTTGTAAAGTCCTGAGCATAGTGGTCAGGCAAATCTAAATTTTAGAAAGATGTAGGAGAAATCTGGATATGTTTCTGGACATTATTTCTGAAGTATTAAAACCTAAATTGCTTCCAGCTATCCTGTCTGATCTGGCAAGAAAGGGCATACTATCTACTAGGGAATGTTGGCTAGCTAGATCCAGAAAGCATGGGTTAGAGGCTTAGAGCCTATCTCTTGGTTGTGTGGATAATTATGTTAGATTATCCCTGCCTGCTATGTGATTTTTAAAAAATGTTTGTTTCTTATATTGTGTGTTTTATATTAAGGTGACCAGATTTTAATATTTGTAAAGCGGGACACCATTGACGGGGGGGGGGGGGGTTCTAGGGGAGCAAGACGGGAGGGGTCCGTCTCTCTTATCCTGTAGCTTTGTGCACCCCCCCAAACACCCCCCCTTCATCGCAGCCAGGGTTGGGTTCCTACCAGCGCAGGCTTACCTGTTCGTCGCCGCAGAGCCGAAGAAGCTGGTGGCGTTCGCGGCGCGGGGCTTCCCCTGCCCGCTTTCCCAGGCCGCCGGAATGCCACCATTTGCGTTCTTTTGCCCTCTGCGCATGCGCAAAGCGTTCCGCTTGCACAGAGGGCAAAAGAACGCAAATGGCGGCATCCCGGCGGCCGGGGAAAGCGGGCGGGGGAAGCCCCGTGCCGCGAACGCCACCAGCTTCTTCGGCTCTGCGGCGACGAACAGGCAAGACCGCCACTGCCCCTCTCACTGCCCTCCCTCCCCGCCTGGCAGGAGGAGGCAGGCGAGGCAGGAGGCAGAGGGGTGTGCAGGGAAAATTCAAATTCAAAAAGCGGGACTTTTTTGAAACGCAGCAGGACACGGGACAAATTATTAAAAAGCGGGACTGTCCCGCCAAAAGCGGGACGTCTGGTCACCTTATTTATATATTTATTGTAAGCATATAAAAGTGAGATAGGAGACTGTATAAATCAAATAAATAAATATTAATTCTGTAAACTGAAGATAAATTTAGAGTCATATGTAACTGATGCAACACTTTGCATATGAAAAGCTCTGTGCAAAGATTAACTAGATAAAGATTAAAAAGAAGGATAATTGTTTTTCCGCTGTGAGAGTAATAAAACAGTGTGCTGAACTGACATACAAAATTATAGGTTAGGTCTAGTCCACTGCATCCACATTAGAATCTAGATACAGAACTATATCTCTGATGTTGTGCTCTTACTCCTAATGTTAACACAGTGCTATGTTTTCTCCTTAGACTTATTTACACAGTTTTACACGACTCATTTCTGTGAAGCTATTAGAAGTGGCCTGCAAGCAGGTGACAATTTAGAACAGGGATCCAAGAGTTAGTGTGATTTTTAATATAGAGAGAAACAAACAAAAAATCAATATGAAAGTCAAATTTTGAAGCAATTCTATACCAAGCATGAGTCCAGAACAGGGAAAAATATATATATTTACCCTATTTGATGTCTGATGCTGACAATAATATCTATAAAAGTGAGAAAAGTACAAATGTTCCAAGAAGGCTGAACAATATGACTCAATATTGAAAGCAACATAGAATGGTTTCTACGTAAAACTAATTTCAGAGTTCTGTAATTTAGGAGATATATTATCAGGAAAAAAATAATTCATTAAGAAAATATTTTCCCAGTCTAAGTGCTGATTAATCTTTTTGCATGATTATCTCTGCATTTCTAGACCTTACCAAATTAACCATGTCCCTAGTATGAGGAACATCACTTTTGGTTCCATTTCTCTGAAATTGCTATTTTTATTACTTTTTTTATACTGAATTTCTATATGATGCTGGCTCCAAATCAGTCTATTCCAGTATTTTCTTTGCTACTTCCATGTTTCCACCACCCCCCCCCCAGCTTATGGCAATTTTCTTCCAATCTTTCATAAAATATGATGGCATGTCTATTGTGGCTTGTAAGAATGATTCTACATTTAATTAATTTAGGCTGTCTCTGATTCCTTTTCGGAGCAGCTTGGGGATAACTGATGAATTGCCCATTTACTCATCAATTTCTATTTCTCTCAGGGAGCACTTTATTTATAGTTTTTCTTCCTATTATAATGCTATTTCATTATTTTAAAAAATATGGAAAAGCAATGAAAAACCTAGATGCTTACCACTCCTTTAGGATGGAATGCAGAAGCATGCTAATCTCTTAACACATTATGGTATAACTTAGGGCCAGAGATAGGGCCAGCATATTTATTTACACTTTTGAGTACAGTAAACCTTTATTACTCGGAAAACCTGGCCGGAAACTTTATCAAGGTGAAAATGAATCAGATTTCAGTTCAGTTGTGGGACTATGGAAAGTCAGGTAGATGACATGTAGATGTCTCTGGAATTTACTGTTGAAATCTATAGAAGGACAATGTCTATCAATATAAAAATAAAATGTATGTAAAACAAATCTCCCTTGTGGGATATGGGCAGCATAGAAACATAAAATATAAATAAATAAATCTTATGGGGATTTTTTTTTGTATGATTTCATTTGATCCAGTGAAGCTTACCCATAAACCATGTTGCTGATTTGGTCACCAACAGGTTCACAATTAAAATAAAATGCCTGGTATACAAATAAAAGCATAGGCAGTGGGCTATAGCTGCTGCCAAGCATTTCTACTGTATCCTTAGCATTTTTATTTCATTTTGCATTTGGAATTCACTGCCAATTACCTTTGGAGGGCCAAACTTCCATATTATACTTTTAAATCTGAAGGCAGTCTGTTTTCTGCTACCTACTAACTTCCTTAATGGGTTACCATACTTTAAATGACTTTAAGTATTCCGACCTGTGAAAGAAGATTTTAAGCTCTTCCTCTAAAGAGCAAAGTAGAAGGCTCACAGAAGATCCACAACAGATTCACATCATTTGAGTGCAAGAATATTTAATGTGCCTTAGCTATCTATTATTCCATCCCAACAGCAAATAAATTATAGTCTGGAAAGGCAATAAACAGCAGAGTAGAAGATTTCAGACACTTAGGGAAGCTATGCTGTCTCCCAGAATGACCTATCTGCATCATTATACCTTAGCTTTCTTAGTCCCAAAGGGTTTGGCTATATCCAATCCAAATAACAGACAAGGTGTTTAAAAACATTAGATTAATTTATACTGTAGTGATTGCAGTACCTATTTCTGGCTTAGCATTCTTGAGACAAGTCGAACAGATGGGATCCAGAATTAAAAGAAAATAGCTACTCTCAAAATCTCAGATTGATTTTATTTACATTTCCTTGACCTTTGTAAACTGCCTGATTACATCAGGATGGCACAGCTATGCAATGCTGAAGAGAAGAATAGAACCTAAAGGAAACACTATTTTTTTAAAAAAAAGAATGTTTGAAGAGACCCTGTCAGACGACATGAGCTCAGAGGCACAGCAGGCTTCAGAGAAGTTCTAATATACCAGGAATATCATTTCTATTCTCAGCTGATTTCAATGAATATTAATACTTTGAATACTTGGAAACTGAGAATAGCCAATATATTAACTGTTTCATAAAATGAAATGAAATAGCCATGCTAGTTAGGAATTCTGAAAGCACCAGTCGTAATATTCCTAGACGCCACAAGGCGAGGAAGGCTGAAAGAGAATATACCCTTAAATAGTATAAATAGAACTGATCTAGCCAAAATGAAATCTAGCATTAATTTTAAAATTATTTCATACTGAACTATATCTCAATAATGCAGTATTAATAGGGACTGGTATAGATATGAAATAGAGATCTAACTCAAGTTTAATCTGTTTTATATTGCCAATTAACTTTGGTGGGGCAAACTTCCATATTATACTTTTAAATCTGAAGGCAATATTTTAAGGGAAATCGAGCTACTGTCACATGTCTTTCACAAAAATGTGTTTCCATAACCATTCTTATACAGTTTTGATCAGAAGCACCAAATGCACCCGGGCTCCAACTGAAAGAAGCAGATATGGGGTGTCATTCTTGGGCAGGGGGGTTGGACTAGATGACCTGCAAGGTCCCTTCCAACTCTGTTAATCTGTTAAATTAAGCTTCCTGCTTATTCTTTTTGCTTCTATATGTTTCTCTTTACCGCCAGTCTTTTGGGCCCCTTTTCTTACCTCCTCCTTTTGCTGATGATGGATGGGCAGCAAGCTGTTTCTGAATCAGCACTAATGTCACTTACTTACTCCCTGTATCATCTCGGAACTTAAAGTGTGAAAATACAGAGCTTGGTAACGTGTATCTTCGAAGAGTCTCAGTTGTGTAGCACTATGCCATCTAACTCAAGTGCTTTGCTATATTTAGAGATTCTCATCACAGGCAGATCAACAGGCAGTTGCTGCACTCTAATCTACTTTGAAGGACACTTGGCATAAATCCAGTGCTGCTCCTCCTTGCCTTCTTCCATCTCTTAAAAACACTTGACATCACAGGTGGAAGACATAAGATGTTGTAGAAGTCATTGAAGACCATTTTAGAGCAATGTGCCTGACCTTTTGAGGCTTACATTAAAACCCTTCTTATTTTTCTCATCACATCTTCCAATCTTTCTCTCCACTGACTTTCCAAAGTTAATTTTTTTACTTTAGAAAGATATCTTTTTGATTTAGGAATTTTCTAGGACCTTGTTCCATTAATGTGAGGTTATGGAAAGTAAAACATATTTTGAAAAAAAAAGTAACATTCAAGGAAAACCTTGGTAATAGTTCTTTATTTCGGATAAGATTGTGCATTCTGAACTGGAAATGGCAACTCTTGTTACAGTCTGGATGAGGTCATATGTCATGGCAATGTGAATTTTTCAGGCTCAGTTTATTCATTTCTATTGTGAAATATTGAATATATTTTGTGTTTATCAGGCTATGGATGGGAAAACTTTTTTATTGAGAGATCTATTTTGAAGTAGATAAACAATCTGGGATTACGTGCAAAGTTGGCTTCTGGGATCTGGCTTCTGCATACTTACAATTAAGAAATCTTAATGGGGAAATCTCTGACCCCATGTTCAGCCCCAGAATAACCTTTTAAGAAACACAATTACTTAATTTATTTAAGGTATAAATCCATTCCTGGCTACCTGCAAGCTACTTTTGCTTCTTCAGCCTAATTTGCAACTTTGTTGTAACTTGTGAAATGCAAAATCTATGCTAAGAGTCATATAATACATATTAGAACTGAGTGAGTGGAATGACATAAAATTATTGTCCAAATCAATTTCTTTACTTTTGAAAGAGCATGCACTAATAGCACCATATTTTCTACTCCATGTTCCCATTGAATACTATATATTATTCTCGCTTAGGGTCATAGGTTATGTCTGCCAGTTGGTTTTCAACTTTCATTATTAGGGTCACTTCAAACAATTTCTTAGTTTGCTCATATGGGACTTAAAATGAATTTTTGGATGGAATGAATTTATGACCAGAATGATGCTAATAGGAATATTTATAACACTGATTACTTGATAATGAAAAAGGATTCTTACCTGGAACTTAATTTAGGAAGAAACAAGTGCCTCCCACTAAACATCACAGATTTTTTTTGATTATGCATAAACTTTGTCACATTTTTTTCTGTGATCATTTTTTTTCCTCATGGTTGTCCTAGTTTCCAGATATATGTGTATATTGCATGATCTTAGTGCACATACTTGCACCTCGGGGTTTTAAAGCACCCCGAAAAAAGAGTGCACCTTTGGTTTACCTTTACCCAGGAAATTCAGGGAGTTGCAGTTCCAAAGGCACAGAAGAAGAAAGGCTGCTAGTGTCTAATAGTATTGCACACCTGTTAGAGATGAAAGTAAAGGCCTTAATTCATTTTTTTCTGGCATTTTCAGAACAGTTGTTACTGTCTAGACCAGGGATGTCAAACTCAAGGCCCGCGGGGTGAATCCGACCCACGGGGTGCTTAGATCTGGCCCGTGGGGCCAACCTGGAAACAGCGAAGGACCGGCCTGTGGTGCCTCTGCCACAAAAACGGAGCTCGTTTTCCCTGGCAGAGGGTTGCAGGAGGCCGTTGCTGCTGAAAGCTCGGGAGCCCATTTTCACTGGCAGAGCGCTCAGGCCACCACAGGCGCCCCTGTGGCCATCACAAGAGTGATGTCAAGCTGGCCACGTCCACCCTGGCCACACCCACCCTGGCCCCCTCTTCAAACACAACCCTGATGCGGCCCTCAATGAAATGGAGTTTGACACCCCTGGTCTAGGCCTTTCTAGTAAATGTGTGTGAAACCAAATGGAAACAAAGTTTCTGCTTCCTGGAAATTTTTACACTTGGGTAGACCCTTTGTGTACAAAGAATGTGTCTGACCTATTGATATATTTGTACTGGATTGGAATGATAAATCTGAGTTGATTCATGGCTGTGAAGTGTAAAGAAAAATGGTATATATTTTTAATATAAAAGAAACTACTCATGGTTGAACTATTTAACAGATATTTCATTGCACTGTGGATATCACAATATTGGCATACAGGCAGAATCAATTTTGTTTTCATACCTCTTTGTAAATCTGTTCTTTCCCATAGCATATGGATGGTGCTTATATTTATAGAACCAATATGTAGAAAGACTATAGGGTTTATAGCTTTTAAGAACATATCTGCTTTGTAATACTTGCTATCACATATTTGCTGGTGCTTCTGCAAACATGCTGTCCTTTCTCATCTCTGGTAATTCAGTGTTTGCATTCCTTGGTTTAACTTTTTAAAAATTATTCTTTTGCTCATACAGTGGGAAAGCTTAACGTGACAGCTACAAAAAGTAAGTAGTGTATATTGTATTCTGTTGTTTGCTTTTGGCTAGATAACCATACCAGTTTTATCTGAAATGGTGCCGTGATTTGAGGATAGACACTTCTAGTATTCAGAAAAACATCTTGTGTATTCAAATCAGCAAGTGTGGGAAGAGTTAGGATGTGCCCAAGAAAAACCACGATTAAGCTAACTTAATCCTGTGTCCTTTGGAGGGAAATGCACAGAATTCCAGATCACAAGGAGATTTCAAATGTTGGTTTCAAAGGTCCTCCTCCGAAGATAATCAGGTTGTATAAATGAATGTAAGGGGTCAGGACAGAGACTAGTTAGTGCTACTCTCTTCTCCCTTTGTAAGTTGATAAAATGTGTGAGGCATTTCTCTGTATGTTGGCAATGAATAACAAAATACATTAATATTAGTGACACTGAAATTGAGGGCAGAGTTAAAGATAAAACTTCATGTTTGCTTTTATTTTCCTTCTCTCATGCCTAAGGTTTCTTAGTCATTTGTGGGAGAAGCAGTTCCTGATCATGACTGATCTTAAGTCCATAAGATATATTTTAGCAAATTAACTGAATATGGGTTTATTAGAAAAACAGCTTCCTCTCTTACTTCTTTCCCTTCCTTCCAGATACTTGGTATAACCACATGTTGTGTTAACTGCAATATAGGTCAACGGTAGCATTTCAGGTTGCAAATGGGAGCACATATGATTGAATGCTCTTTTGTTTTTTTAAAAAAAGGCCTCTAAAGACAATTCATTTGAATGATTTGGAGCTAATCTATCCCCAATACATTTTGAAATTATTAGACCTCTGTTTCTGTGTCTGTTTGCCTTTGCCTCCATCTGCATAACTCTGTCTCAGTCACTGTCTCTGGCTTTATCCATCTCCTTCACTGTCTCTGTAATTATCCATCTCTGTCTCCATCTCTGCCTCATTTATATCATCTGTATTTGGATCTATTATCCAGTCTGTGTCTGCAGCCTGAAGGGATGTAACTGAGACACAAACTGATGAAACTGAAGCAAAGCTAATTGTCTATTCCATCAGGGGGTTAAATAGAGCTCCCTTGGACCTGAGGGAGGCCTTTTAGATGGGGTTCCTCAATGGAGAGGGCCTTAGTAGCAGCAGACCTGAACTGAATGATCATTGACCTGCATCGCGTCAAAATAATCTCACTTCAAGATCCAGAAAAGATCTGTCTCCCTCCTCTTCAGAATACAGCCATGCATATTCAAGACCCTTCCCTCAGATAACCCCCTGCAATCACTCTTAGCTAGGGTGGAAAGCCCTGGATGAACATTAAAGGGCAGCAAAGAGTTTTCAGTCTCTTTCAGCTGCCATCACTTCCCCTTCCCTTTTTCCTTCAGGAGCACAAGAAAAGGAAGAGAGCATCCAGGAGCAATCAACATGGAAGCTGCCAGAGACTCTAATGACTCTGTTTCTTGTACCTGCCACAACAGCCACAGCAGAGTTAGTGGCTCTTCTGTCACTCACTCTGCCTTCCTTTAGAGCAGTGATTCTCAACCTTCCTAATGCTGCGACCCGCCCCCCGCCCTCCCGCCCCCACCATGCCCCACCCTGCTGCCACCCCCGCCGCCGTGACCCCCACCCCACTGCTGCCATTTGGGTTCTTTTACCCTCTGCGCACATGCAAAACATTCTGTGCATGCGCAGAGGGTAAAAGAACCCAAATGGCAGCATCTGGGCGAAGTCTGCCGACCTGTGTGAAAGGGTCGTTTGACCCCCAAAGGGGTCGCGACCCCCAGGTTGAGAACTGCTGCTTTAGAGCTATCAAGCAGCATGTAGTTGACAACTGGACATGGCAGCAAAGAGTCAGAAAAAAGCTGACTTCGCTTCCATCCAATCACTGTCAAATATAGCAAACCAGATAAGATAGTCTTAATCACCTTACCTAGTTTGTTGAAGGTGTGGGATAAGGAGAGGGTGACAACCGGAAGCCTGGTGGACTCCCCTTTATTAAATGTACAGCATTACTCTTCATCTAATCATCTTTTTTTAAATGTGCACATGCTGCTATTATGTGGAGGAATGCAACATAATCTGAGACTGGACAAATGCATCAATATATACATACATAAAGGTCTCCCTGTCCAGTCATATCTGACTCTAGGGTGCGGTCCTCAGTTCCATTGCTTGGCCAAGGGAGCCAGTGTTGTCTGAAGACATTTTCTCTGGTCATGTGGCCAGCATGGCTATACGCCAAAGGTGCACAGAATGTTGTTACCTTCCCACAAAAGTGGTACCTGTTAATCTACTCACATTGGATGCTTTCAAACTCCTAGGTGGGCAGGAGCTGGGTCAACAACGGGAGCTAAATCCATTGCACGTTGCCACTTTCCAGCTGACGAGCTCAGCATCTTTAACCTCATCTAACTTTGGAAAAGAATCAAAGAGCACATCTAAATTATCTGAAGTTTTGGAGAGGTATTATCTCATCCAGCATAGAACTGTAGATTGCCAGGACCATCTATTCCTTGTGTGGATGACGTTTAAATGCATTTGCCCTCATTCACTTCATTATGAATACCGGTATCAGATATCCATATCAGATGGTTGAATCTATTTGGATGAAAGAGAGAGACACAGAGAGGATTATCACCGAAATGTAGAAGTATCAAAGCTTTAAAACCTGGATAGTTTCCTAGTGTAGTTTATTATATACAGTAAATAGCGTGAGCAATGAGATAGACCAAGACCACTTTTCCAACAATGTCAAGACTGACCATTAAAAAAAATGCTTCTAAATTCTATGCCATCCAAATGCTCTGATCATCAGATATAATGGCTGAAATCCAATGGTGCTGACATTTTGCCTTTCAACCCTAAAGAACAAAATAAACACATTATTTGTGCCCAGTTATTATCACAGATGATCAAAGCACTTTCTGTCCCTAATGAGGTAAAAATGAAGTCGAAGTGTATCAAAATTATCTTGGGTGGTCCAGAAATTCAGTTATCCCTCCATTCAAATGTCAATCAACTGCACTGCTGTTCCACAGTATGGCATTAGTCTACTTAAAAAAAAAATCCTTCTGAAGTTGTTTTTCCTAGCATTCCCCCACTTCTGTTTCCTCCATTAAAATGAATAGGCTGTTGACTAGGCAACATTTTGTGCTGTTTATTTTATTTTTAGATTCAGAGGTATTTTATTTCTCCAAGTGCAGAAGTAGAAAGTAGAAAGGGCTCTGTCATTTTGACTACTAATTCTTGAATAAAAATGCACTCTGAAATAATTTCCTTTTAAATTTATTCTTTAGAAGTGGAAAAAGGAAAAAAGGTGGTTCAAGAAAAGAAAGCTATTCCACAAGTCACAAGAAAAGGTAGGTTATTTATTATTTTAAAATAAAGCAATTAATTTGCTTCATCTTTAAAGGGCTCTGATCTGCCTATTGTATTTAAACAAAATGAAACCAATTAATTACCCTTTGATTTATGTCTTAGAAGAAGAGAGGAAAAAAGTAACTGCTGAGAAGAAAGGTGTTCCTGAAATTAAAAAGAAAGGTAAGTTATTTGCATAAGTATTGCATTACTAGATTGCTGCTGTATTATATAGGTATATGGGTAATTCTGAAGTATCACAAATTTGTATCAAATAGCAATAGAAATAGCACTTAGACTTATATACCGCTTCATAGTGCTTTACAGCCCTCCCTAAGCGGTTTACAGAGTTCAGCATATTGCCCCCAACAATCTGGGTCCTCATTTTACCGACCTCAGAAGGATGGAAGGCTGAGTCAACCTTGAGCCGGTGAGATTTGAACAGCTGAACTGCTGAACTAGCAGTTCAGGTTGCAGTGCTGCTTTTAACCACTGTGCCACCTCGGCTCCTAATCAAGTAGTCATAGAAGCACCACTTTAATAAGATGGAGACTAGAATATATGTGAATATATGTGATGCTCGTAAAAGGAAGAGTGAAGCTTCAATTGCACAATCACAGTTTATCTTTTTTGACCGAGTTTCATGGACATATCTGTAGCATTTGGAAAGACAGTATCAGACTGAGCCTGAGGGTGGGGTCAAACGCATCATCACTCTGGGATCCTATGCCCCTGAAAGAGACCTAAATCCAGAGAGGTGTGGTGGCCCAGTGGTGAAGATGCTCACTTCCCACTCAGAAGGTTGAGAGTTCAGTCCTAGGTAGCAGAGCAGATATTTCTCTCCTAGGACGCCAAGAAAAAAAAATCTGCTGTGAACTTCCCATGTAGGTGTCAGGAAACTATTTTGTAGTAGGGCATAACAATTTAAACGAAAGAATACATTCATTCATCATGAGATGTAAGCTAAATGCCTGCTGACACAGAACTCTAAATTACAGCTGTTATTTTTAATGGTGAATGGACAGAATGAGTTGAGCCTCTTTTTCAGTTTATTAGCTACTTTTGATCGTATGATCCAAAACCATGGTTTTTTTCATATTTTAGAAGTGGAAGGGGGAAAAAAGATAATCCATGAGAAGAAATATGTTTCCGATATTCAAGCAAAAGGTATGCTTTTGGACTGTGATTTCTTTTAATTTAATTTTATCATTCACATGATAGTTTAAATATAAATGATTGTATATAAATATAATCTCATTACACATTACATCCTCCATTAGAAGTGTTGTAATCTGTTCAGATTATTGAATCCCATTGATGTCAGTGAGCATCTCCCAGGTGCATAACATTCTTTACTTTTGTCATTAACCAGCAAAATTTACTGTCAAAACTAGAATCCATCAATCCAACTAAAGCCATCTCACTGTGCTAATATAAGAATAATTAAATGTAGGGAATTATAAATATAAATGTATCATTGGTACATGATATCAATGCCATTAAGATTATAAATACATAACCTATGAATACAGTGCTACATAAATCTATGTATTTGATATACTATTATATATACACACACACACACACACACACAGAGAGAGAGAGAGAGAGAGAGAGAGAGAGAGAGAGAGAGAGAGAGAGAGAGAGAGAGAGAGAGAGAGAGAGAGAGAGAGATGTAAATAATGATAATATTGATATAAACATAGATGATATAAACATAGATGATATAGATAGAGATATCTCCTCCAAGTATGTTCAAGTTCAGACTGGACTCAGTACTCAATCATTCAAAATGATAGCATACATTTTTCATAATCGTGCTGAAGTATGTGAGTTACTTTTCCAGCATAAGTAACATCTTTTTAATTTTTAGGGAGAAAAGAAGAAAAAAGGAAAACTCCTGAGAGGACAACACTCTCTGTAGTTAAAAAAGCAGGTAAGAAATACTGAAGGGAGTAACAGAATACTCCCTTCAGTGAAATCTGATTACTACCGTGTTTCCCCGAAAATAAGACCCTGTCTTATATTTTTTGAACCCTGAAATAAGCACTTGGCCTTATTGCCATGTACTCAAAAGCCCGATTAGGCTTATTATCAGGGAATGTCTTATTTTGGGGGAAACAGGGTACCTTTGTGTATTTTTTAGATTTTTAACTGGGTGGATATGCAAATGTTGATTTTTTAAAATTTAGTATTTTTTTTAAATCAAAAATGATTTTTTAACTTCAGATTTACATTGTGCCCAAACCTGAACTTTTAACTTGGTCCTTTTTTGTTTTTAATAGTATTCATTATTATAAAATTATTACATCCTTGTATCTATGGCATAAAATTATGTCAACATTTTCTTAATACAATATAATGTATTTTGCTAGCAAATTTTCATAGTAAAAATTAATGAGAATTAGTCAGGGCTCTTACCGGTACATACATGAACAGTTCTTCAAAGAAATTAATGTTTGTAGAAGATAAGTATTTATAAACAATTATGACCATAATAACAAAAATATCTTTTATGACAAGTAATTCAGTTTGTGAACTGGTAGTCCAGATATGTTAATTCTTTTAGTTGCATGAACTTCCATCAAAATCTTCACTGAAATTTAGCTATGCTGGAACGCTACTCAGGATACTGGGAAGACACAGTTGAAACTTCATATGACCCACATCATCTCCATCCCTAGGGACATATGTAGGAGAAGTAAAGCAAAGGCAATATGGCAGCCATAGCTACACAATCAAAGCCCCATTCCCTTTCCTATGCAGAACAAATGTGACCCATAGAAAACGGGGCAGAACTTCTGTTAGGCAGTTGCAGCTATTATCTTCATGTTTTTGATCCTTTCTTCTGCTCATATCTACCCGCCCTTGTGCTAATTACTGCACCCACTAGCTCTCCTCTGAATAAGATATCAAGAAAAAGCTGGGTGGAATTAGATCTAAGTTCCCAAAGTAGAAAGTAAAACTACAGTATAAGAATGAAAATGCATTGCACTCATTTGTCAGAATCAAAAGACATTTTGCATATTTGGGAACTGAGCTCCCATTTTGTTCATACCTACTTGAAATTAAATTCCATCACTCTCAGTAGGCTTATTTCTGAATAAATGTACAATATATAAGATTTCATTTGAATAGAAGGATCTTGCAACAGTAACTCATAACCTTATTTTTAAAATAACCTTATTTTTAATTTTTAATAACAGCGTTATCCTGATGGTCCTATAGAGAATGATAGGATGCTGAAGGTGGTTTGACTCTATGGTTCTATGGTTTTATCTATTCAGGTTTAGTTTTACCATTGACGGTTTGGTTTGTATTGCTCTTAACTTCTGTAAACCACTGAGGGCCTGTGTGATTGCGGCAACAATAGAATCTGATAAAGAAACATACAAATATTTAATATACTTGTGTAGTCCCACATCTCCAGAGGATTTTCCAGTCAATGTAAGTTGAGGAGAGAAATTGTTATGTATTCGTCTGTAACATTCCAGATACTCCTCTAAAACTGTTGTAAATGGAAAACTCTGTGTGTCCATTCAAGCTGAGCTCTCCTGGAATTTGGCTAGTGTTTATATGAGCCTTATTCCTCCCCCCACACCCATTTACAGTATATTGGGAGAAGGTCATTGTGCGACCAGGATATGACTGAAAGTTGCATTGTAATTCCAGAAGTCGATATATTGAAAAATGATTTTTATAGCATTCTTTAAATGTCATGTGCAGATATTATAGTGTAATGCATGGTATCATGACTACTAGGAATAAAAAAAATGGTCAGTTTATATGAAATTATTGTTTCGTCACACAATCAGTCAGATGTTCAGACTGTATTCAGCATTTTTGTCTACCTATTGAGTCCTTCCAAGAACCTGAGATATTATTATTATATATGCAATAATGTGAAGTCACAGCTGCAAGTTCTTTAGTTGTTGTTAGCCTTCATACTCATTGAGTTCTTTCCAAGATTATTATTTTAGGTCACTCTGAAAATACAAAGCTTTAATTATGATAAAATAGTTCAGCTATTCTTTCACTGCTGAGTTTATGGGTGCAATTTATAAACAAATAAGCTAGCATATCTAGGTTGACTCAGCCTTCCATCCTTCTGAGGTGGGTAAAATGAGGACCCAGATTGTTGGGGGCAATATGCTGACTCTGTAAACCGCTTAGAGAGGGCTGTAAAACAGTGTAAAGTGGTATATAAATCTAAGTGCTATTGCTATATCGATATGTAAGCAATAATAATGTGTAGCTTTAGATATGCATATCTGGATTTAATTTTCATTATTGAAAAAAGTAAACATTTATTTTCATGCAAAACCAACGTAGAACTCTTGAGTTATCAGTTGTGAATCCCTAATATATTTAAATTCAAATTATATAATATATAAATACAATATTTGCAAACTTCCTTGCTACATAATGAGCTGTGGTAATGCAGTGGTTAAAGTACAGTACTGCAGGCTAACTTTCCCATTGCCAGGAGTTCGATCCTGACCACCTTCAGGTTGACTCAGCCTTCCATCCTTCCAAGGTTGGTAAAATGAGGACCCAGATTGTTGGAGGAAATGTGCTGGCATTGTAAACTGCTCAGAGAGTGCTGTAAAGCACTATGGAGTGGTATATAAGTCTAAGTACTATTGCTATATCTTAATTTAATCTCTAAATGCATTAAAAGCAAAAACACCACTATAATTATTGCTTGTTCCTTCCTGATTATTGAAAACCCAGATAAAAATATGAAAAATTATAGTTAAAAGGGTTTTCTCTAAAGTGTACAGAATAGATCAAAAGGCCTTGGCACATACCACTGATTGTTAAATACTGTATAATCCACACATGACGTTAATTGTATCTTTTGAATTCTATAGTCTTTCTTATAGTTTTCTTAGTGTTCTTTTTCTTAAATTTCTTAACACTGGTTTGGGCAGAAGGTTTATTTATTTAATTTATATAGCAGCCATCTGACATGCATGTGACTCTGGGCAGCATACACAATTAAAGCAGAACTAAACAATCAATATTGTTTATCCATTTAGTCAATTAAAATTATCTTAATAAAAGACAGAAAAGAATGCAATCAAACTTACACTATTTAATGGGCTATATGCTTCCATGGGATCCTCAGCCTCGATGACAATACCAAGTTTTGAGGGCCTTCCAGAAAGCCAACGTTGGAGCCAACCTCAACTTGGGGTGGGGGGATCGTGTTTGAGAGGCTTGGCTGCTGCAGGAGAACATGCTGTGCTCCTAGCCCCCACTAAATGATACTACTTGGCTGATGACCCATAACATGCCCATTCTAATGGGGCAGATAGATATAATTGAATGAGGTGACCTCTCAGATAACCTGCTCCCATGTCATGTAAGGCTTTAAATATCACAGCATCTTGAATTGGACCCAGAAGCAATCTGGTAACCAATGTGGCTCATGGAGCAGAAATGTAACACACATAACTACCTGCCTCACTGCATTTTGCACCAATGTAAGCTTCTGGATACTTTTCAACAGCAGCCCCATGTGGAATATATTACAGCGCTCCATCTGAGATGTGATTAGGGCATAAGTGACTTGACAGGAAGAGAAGCATGAAGCTGTGCGAAAGTTCTCCTGGCCACAACTGCCACTAGCACTTCAAACAAGAGTCAGAAATTCAGAACAATTCCCAGATTGCCCATTGGGTCTGTCTGGAACAATTGCAACCCGTCTAAAGCCAAATATGGTAAATCCTGAGATATGGAAGGTTCCCCAAACCCAAAGCCACTCAGTCTTCAGGATTCAGCTGAAGCCTGTTGTTCCCCATCCAGCCCCCCCCACCAGGTCTCCAGGCACCAAGAAAGGATATCAACAGCGTCATTTAGCTTAACAGGGACAGAAGTATATAGCTGGGTATTATCAACATATTGATGGTACCTTACCCCATGATGATCAATAATCTCACCCAATGGCTTCATATAGATGTTAAACAGAAATGGAGAGAACATGATGCAGCAGAGGTGCCGGTATAGTAGCAACAACTCCAATTGATCCTTAGAGCTCAAATTAATGAACAGGGTCTCATAATTTAATGAACAGAGTCCCACAACAGTGAGGGAAAAGCACCCCTGGCAGGGGGCTTAAGGTTACCCATCCACATATAAACCCTTGGACAAAAGAATGAGCCAGATTGAAATTTTTCACAAGGATGAAATTTTCTCTATATTTATTAAACGATGTTCACAATTCTAAATTTATGTCTTTACACCGTAGCTTGCTGCAATGCAAATTGTCAGCATGCAGGATTGCAATTCTATTGTTCTCATTTTGCACATCTGTTTTCTTTTTTCCAGTAAGAATAATTGGTTATGTCACATAGCAGCAGATTCTGACTTTCAGAATTCTTGTGGGAGAATTTATTGAGGATATTGGGGAAACATGTAGACAGATGCTTAGTTCAATGTATTTCACAGTAAAATACAAAGGGCGGGGGGTGAGTGTTTGTTAGATTATATTCCCCCGTTCCTCTATATGTCCTTACACATGTATTATCATTGCATCTTTCAAGATTTAAAGGGATGGGTTTTGTATATGTCTGGCTACATCAAACATCTAAATAATATATTTTATATTCATTATGGTTAAAAACAGGTGGGTTGTAAGATAGAAAATATTTGATGTTTGTTTACTTGTTCAATATAGCATACTGTATATCAGTTTTTCTCTAGATATCAGAGTGCCACACAGCAAGGTTTTAATTCCATTCCGATTCTGATGGGACCAAAAGTAAAACGAATAGAGCCCTCTCCCAATAAAAACACTTCCAAACTAAGAATATTAATTTCATACACCTTTTCACTGCACACCTAGGTGAATTATACCTAGGTGTGCAGTAAATACCTATACCTGTACATAACTCCCAGATGCATAGTTACAGATGAATTGAACCTTCCTTCTCTTTTGTATGATGTGGAAATCACGAGACCTTTGTTGCTGCAGGAAATACATCAACTTCAGGTAGGACAGAGGAAAATTTGCCCAATTAAACATTGACATTGTAGAGGACAGCAAAAGTTATATAAGTAATGCAGTGAAACTAAGGATAATAACTACATCAGAAGGAAAAGGGGCAAAAATTGAAATTTAGGAAAATTGCAGGAATAATGGAAAATATTACGCAAAGATGGGCATAATAAAAGGCAAAAAAAGTAAAGGTCCACTGGAGAAACCCAATATATAGAAAATAGGGCATGAATAGACCTGAGAACTGTATAGAAATGATCCCATCTCAGAATTAATGATATGCATGAAGGTTTGATCACTGGACTACAGCCAGAAGGTCTGAAAAGTGAGGTTAATGGGCCCTGGAAAACATTGCTTCATCAAAGCTGCAGGAATTGATGAAATACCAGCAGAACTATTTAAAATCTTAGATGATGATGATGCCATTAAAGTGCTTCATGTGGTTTGGAAGTAGCTGCTGAAAACATAGCAGTGGCCTAACGGAAAAGATCAATACCCAAAAGGGTAGTGCTAAGAAACGTTCAGACTAGTGAGTAGTTGTGCTTAATTCACATGCCAGTAAGATAATCCTCAAGATGCTGCAAACCAGAATTCAACAGTGCATGGAATAAAAACTGGCAGAAGTACAAGCTGCATTCGGAAGAGGCAGGGTCACCCAAGATGACATTGGTAACTTCTGATGGATAATGGAAGAGGGAGAGGAATTCTAAACAGGCATTCTATGTTAGCATTACTAATTATTCAAAGGCTTTTGTGGCTGTGTAGCTCTCACACACAAAAATTGTGGACAACCCTTAAAAACATGGATATAGGCTACTTCATCTGCCTCTTGAATAATTTATATGATCACCAGAAAGTAACATTTATAATGGAGGACATAAATAGATCAGAATCAGGAAAGAAACATACCAAGGCTATATACCATCTCTTTATTATGTGCAGAATTTATCACAAGAAATACTGTCCTAAAAGAAGCAGAAATTGGAATCTTATTTGCTGGAAGGGACATCCGAAAGTTCAGATATGCTAATGATACCGCTTTAATGCCTGGAAACAAAAGGAGATAAGCAAGGAGGAGATAAAGAATGTCTTGTTCAAAGATACCGCACAACCTGGCTTGCCACTCACCATGTAAAAAAACCCCCAAGATTATATCAATAAGAAAAGCTAGTCAAATGTAAGTAAATGGAGATGAAACTGAAGTGGTAACTTATTTTCTTCAGCTCAGAAAGTCATGGGAATGATCGTCATAGCTGTGAATGAAAAGAAATTACAGTAAAAAGGATCTAGACAAAATATTAAAGGGAAGAGAAATCACACTGATAACAAATGTACTGATTGCCAAGGCCATTGTTTTTCCAGTTGAAATGTATGGTTGTAAAAGCTGAACCATCAGAAAAAACTGAATGAAGAAAAATGACGCTTCTGAGTTGTGGTGTTGGAGAATATGGTTGAGAATATCTTGGACCATAAGAAGAACAAATAATTTGGTAGCAGATATAGTAAAACCAGACTGCGCCTTAGAATACTAAGCTATGTGCTGGTCACGGCCTTCCAAGTGCATTGGGTCATAGAGCACCCCAAAAGCTTCTAGGTCTGTGACAGCTTTGCATGCACTGCTGGGCCCTGTAACCGATCAAAGCTTCCCATTGGGATGAAGAGCAAACTGAAAGTCTCCAGAGCCATAGCAGTAGTTGGCTGTAGCCTCCTGGGTGTCGGGGAAAGGAGCAGGCCTGGGCCTCCTGGGCTTGGTGATTTCTGCACCATGAAGATTTAAGCTCCATTTCTGCACCCCACAGAAGGTATCATCTTCCCTCCATCCCTTTCACCTGCAATTTTCCCTGTTGGGTTCCTCACTGACTTTCTGGTGAAGCTAGCAGAGAAAATTGAAAATGGTGATCACATGATTGCAGGCCACTTGGCAACCAGTTGTAACAGCAAACATGTCAAGAGCCCAAAATGTAGTCACATGACTGCATTGCGTGATGTGTGTGCGTGCGTGTATTTCAGTGTTTTATGACATATGGAAGACACTTTCCGAGGCTGTATAAGTTTGACTGTTAAGCTGTAAATCGAGGATTACCTGTAGGATTGTAGATTTCTTAAGCAGGTTTAAACACAACCAGAACCAGTCAGCTGTAACTGCATTTGAATTTCTGAAGCAGCATTAAAAAAAAGTACAAAATATTTCACTTCCTTCTTTGTCTTCTGATCAATTAGATACAATAAGCAAAATAAGATCAGGAAAAACAAACTCATTCTGGATTTGTGTCTCATGTTGCAGGCATCAGAGCTTTATGAAAGAGAGGCATACTCTCAAATCTCTGTTCTGCCTCTAAACATTGAGCTTGCAAAGAAAAAATTCCTTAGGTCCAGAATGCAAAGAGACTGGCCATTCTAAATTTATCGTAGTTGGGAGATAATTGGCTAAGATTGTTACTGGCAATTTAACATTACAATGTCTATGGAGGTCATGTTGTCTCAAAGGTGCTTTTTCAAAAGGCAACTGGACTTTCTTTGTTTTCCCTTGAAGTGCAATTGGAATTGCTGAAAGGACTGTGTTGTAAACACATCTACATTAAAATTGAACAGCCCCCTCTCAACAGAAGGGAGGGATACACACTATCTATCTCTCCTGTTTACAACACAGTCCTTTCAGGAACCATGAAGGTTCCACACCCATGTGCACCATTCAGGTGACCCTGAGGGCACAGATAAACCTGCAAGTGACCTCAATGACTTCCAGAGACAGTGCTATGACCAGATGACTACAAGGAATATAAATCCTTCCATTCTCCACCATTCAGTCAGAATTGAGGAAGCTTCTGGGATGAGAAGCAAAATGTCTTCAAGGAAAAAGAAAGAAACTTCAGTTGCCTTTTGAAAGAGCACCTTGGGATTAGCATTACAATATATCTTTAGTTAGTTGCAAGTGGTTTGCACTGAAGCCAACCATGAGTGGCTCTGTTTTCATACATTCAGATTAAAAACAAAAATAAACATAACAATAGTAAAAGAGAACATACATACATACATACATACATACATACACACATACACACACACACACACACTCACACATATACATATGTCAGATATTTTAATTGTTCCTTTCAGGTGAAGATGATGTTTTTATACACACACACACACACACACACACACCAATTAGTGGACCAACAATTAAAACATCATCCTCACCAGAAAGGAACAATTAAAAGATCTGAGTCTTGATAAAATGAGCACCAAATCAACATGCCCCAAAGATGCTACAGTGGTGCCTGTGATTTGAGAAAACAGTATAAAGCAGTTCAGAGACACTTTACTGATTTCAGTCAAGATATGTATTTTTTTTCTACACATTCTCAATCAGTCTGAGGGAAAATCAATTGCTTTTGCCCATTCTGAAAAGGACAAAATGTTAGTGAAATTCCTGCAGATTGGATGTGTCAACATTATTCTTACTAGCACCGATGATGGACTAGCACTTATGATGTTACCTAGTTTGGGTAATGAAACATCTGCAAGAAAACAGCCAAGCTCAGAGAGCACCAAGTATAAGGGTGGGCTGAGAGTGAGGATATAGTCATGTCTTCAGAAGCCATTTCTCCCTCTATATGCTACTAAAGCTCTTCTGCCTATTTGTCTGATTCTAATCTTCAATTAGCCCAAACAGTGCACCATAGCACAATAAATCTTAGTCAACGTACCTCAAATCCACTAACTTAAAGAAATACATGCAAAATCCAGGACTCCTGTGGAATCTTCAAACCAGTTGTAATCATAAAGTTGTGACTGCTGCAGAGCCCCTGCAGTCAGCCTCAGTCACATGATTATGATTTCTGATGCTTCCTGCCGGCTTCCACAAGGAAGCTCAATGGGGAAGCCGACAGACAGGAAGTTGGAAGTTACTCCTTCTTCTACTGCTTTTTTGCCTTCCTGTGGCCATTCTGCTTCTCTGATTAGGTGAGGAAATGTCTCTCAAATGGATTATGAGTTATCGAGTAGTTTCCTATATTTTAGTTAAGTTTCAAGTAAGACATTATAGAGAAATTCTTCCTTTTTTTCAGAAAGGGATGGATGGGCAATCAATGTCAAAGACGCAACAGAGCTATGTAGATAATTGGGGGGGGGGGAGAGACAAGAATACGTTTTGCAACAATAAAATAATCTTTAAAATTTTACCAAAAGAGACATTACCTAAGGCAAGTGAGAATGAAGTACTAAAATAAACACTTCTATTCTAATTCTACTAGGATAGCTAAGCTTCCAGGAAATTGGAAGGTAAGTTGTAGAATTATCCAGCCCTATTAAGTTAGGTTGGGGTGGGGTGGTGGCTTAGCAGTTCAGCAGCCCAGGTTCGAGACCCAAGCACCATGCGATGGAGTGAGCTCCCGTTCTCACCCCAGTCCCTGCCAGCCTAGCAGTTTGAAAGCATACAAATGCGAATATATAAATATATACCACTTTGTTGGGAAGGTAACAGTGTTCCGTGTCATTGTGCTGGCCACATGACTGCTGAAATATCTTTTGACCGTGCTGGCTCAATGGCCTTGAAACGGAAATGAGCACTGCAGTTGAGCAGGGATCAGATGTGGCTCGGTGCGAATGAGGAGACTGAGTCCAGATCTCACTTGATAAATGAAACACACTTATTCAGCTGAACAAAGGTGGTCCTCCATAAGATTGAAAGAACCCTGAGTACAGTGTAAAACAAGTATATATACCATATTTTTCGGAGTATAAGACGCACCTTCCCCCCCCCTAAAAGAGGCTGAAAATTTGGGTCGTCTTATACTCCAAATGTAGCTTTTTCGAAGCTTTTTTCCCCAGCCCTAACGAGGTGCTAACTATCTTCCTGGCTTGCAGGATTTTTTCATTGCTACTCCCTCCAAATAAGTTTTTTTCCCAGCCCTAAGTCTTTGTAGGCTTGTTTTCATTTCTACTCCCTCTGAAGAAGGTTTTTTTTAAGCCCTAACCAGGGGATAAAATAATATGATGAAGCTGACCAGACTATGGATGCTAGCCAGATGAATACCTGGTAGGTAGATTTTCCCCCCTATTTTCCTCCCCAAAAACTAAGGTGCATCTTATACTCCCGTGAGTCTTATACTCCGAAAAATACAGTAGATTTCTTATTTTTACTTACCGGTAGTTACGTAAGAGGAAGCCAGCACACAATAGATAAGGTATAGAAGTTATAAGAATACTCATGTAAACCTTCTGTGGTTTAACCACAGACTTGTGGTCTCTTATGGAACTTTTCACATCCCTAAAGGCCTGGCTAAGGCCTGAACTTTAATTCTGCCATCTCAACATATCATCTGAGTTATTAGAGTCTCGATCAACCTGTATACTCAGCAACAACTAGTGGAGTAAAATCTGTGAGGACTCCTTTATCTTTTTAAATCTTTTTTTTATTAAGTTAGGGTAACTATACCCAGGCCACAAGAATCTTGGATGAACACTAGAAATCTCTTAACCTTTGGCTGCCATCTACTGGCTGGTTAAATTTTGCATTCTAGATATGCTAGCCTACCATAAATGTTGCATTATCCATAAGAAGTACTGTATTAAGAGATGGCAAGCTGACAAATTGATTGGCTTGCGAGTTTTTCCGTTCTACTCTCTCAATAAAGAAAAAAAAATCAGCCAACCATGTGTTTTCTACAATAATGTCTCAGTCAGAGAAAATAAGGCATTCAGAAAGAGCATAGCAACTCACCTGTGTACAAATTGAAGGAAGAAATTAATATATCTAGATTCCACCCCCACCCCAATATCCTTTAATCCATCCCAGAACAATTCCAGTTGGCTGAAAAAGATTGCCTGCAATGGTTTAGGAGGGAACACTTGGTAGAGGGAATTTCTCTCCCAATAATTGAAATACCACCTATGGAACAGTATGTTGGGGAGTTATAAAATTGACGTCCTCACCTGCATTCATCAAACTGCTTACTTCATAATGGCTTCTCAGAATGGGATTACGGCATTAGGGAGTAATTCAAAAGTCACTTATCAGTCTCTTGATTCCAGCAGGAGTACATACATATGCATGAACAGTGAATCATCCCCTCAGGTTGCCTTTCTAAATGCACATTTGCAGAAATAAATAGTAATGCCAGTGTTTTCCTTGGAACTTGATATCAATAGTATGCTTGGAATAATAAAAGTGTGCCATACCAAGAAAATGTAAAGCCCAGTAAATAATAAGGGTTTTTAACAAAAGTGAGACAGATAATGCATATTGTTGAAACTAGCATAAATGACTGTCATACTAGTATCTATTGTGGAAAGCAGTTGTGTTAAATTCAAGTTAACATCCATTTAGCTGTTTTGGTGGAAGGATCTAACTCATGGCTTTTCTCTGTACTTAAAAAAAAGTCCAAGCCTTAAAGGAGAAAATTAGCCCCAGCACTAAAACAAACATTTGACTTGATAGCATGGGTTTTGCCAAAGTAAAACCTGGTAGGATTGTTTGAAGGGAGGTGGGGATTCAAATCAGTCACCCTGCAGTTGCTTAACATTCAAAAGGTTAATTTTTCTACATTTGGTATGAAAATCTTATTTGCTTATAATAACATAATCTTATAGTTCATGTTAATGTAGTTAATTAAATGCAGGAGTAAAGCATTAGTTGATGTTTGATAGGCATTTTGCTTCATATAGGCACTTGGAAAATGTACTTTTCCGAATCCGAAAAGCATTCTAGAAATTGAACACTACAATCAATATTCTGCTATTTATTTTATCATTTTCATTATTCATTATACAAGGTTGAGGTAAGCCAAATGTAATGGCTTCTTCTCTTCTCAGTATTTCTCCATAAGCTTGCGAACTGCAAAGATGGCATCAATAACGTGTTTTCCTGAAAATAAGACCTAACCAGAAAAATAGGCCCTAGCCTGATTTTTTTGGCCTGCTCCTAATATAAGAGGATAACATACCCCCAAAATAAGCCCCGGTTAAGGTCATCATCAGCCGGGGTGGTTGGGCGTGGCCAGCACCGGAGGCAGCGAGGGCGTGGGGGCCAACAGTGTCTGGCAGCAGCCACAGCCCACACAGTGCAGGTGAGTTGATTACAGCAGATAGAGGCAGAGGCGCACGGGGGGGGGGAGCCAAGTGATCCAGGTGCACCGTGCGGGCTGCAGGAAAGCCGAGAGACAGTGGGACGCAGTGGGCAGCTGGCCATGGGAGGCTCATGTTTGTGCGGCGGCACCAGCAACAGACGGAGGCAGAGGTGGGGGGGGGGGGAAGGCAGGCGATCCTCATATGCCGCACAGGTCATGAACAAGCCGAGAGATGGTGGGATGGAGTGGATGGTTGTGTCCCACCATGTCTCGGCTTGTGCGTGGCGTGCTGCACATCAGGATCAGCAGTCTTCCTCCCACACCTCTGCCACCATCTGCCACTGTGTGAAGACAACCCTCCTACAGTCACCCACCCATGCTGGCCCACCAACTCTTGGTTTTCCCATGTGGTGCATCCAGATTGCCTGCCCACCCCCATTCCTTTGCCTCTGTCTGCTGCTTGGACAGGTAATTACTGCACTGCATGGGCTCCGCAGCTCCAGAGTGTGCCAACCAAGGGGCGGTGGGCTGCAGCTGCTGCCGGACACCGTCGTTCCCCATGTGTTCACTGCCTCTTGTGCGCACACCAGGGGGGTGGGCACCCAGCTGGGCTGATCACCCTGATATCGTGTTTCCTCAAAAAAAAGCTTGAATGCATCTTCTGGAGTAAAATAAATAAATAAGACCGGCTCTTATTTTCAGGGAAACACTGTAGTACTAGAGCCTTTGACAAAGTTGCATTGATTGGTATTGATTTTTATGATGTCATGTAGCACGCTGTATTTGATTGCGCAAGACGGCATTTGTTAATCCAAAAAGCAGACCCTAGGATGATGATGATGATGACGATGACGATGATATGATGATGGTTTTCATTATTCATTATAATTGTTACGACCTGTGTTTCAGCTCTAACAAAATCCCAGAATGGTTTAGTAAAAGAGAAAAGGACATGAATGCCCAAAGCCCCTGGATTTCTCCCTCCAAGTTTGGAAACAGGGATTGTCCTTTGGAGAGGAAATCCAACATTAGACCTTTCGTTTAACCTCCATGCTAAGCTTCTTCAGCTGAGTCAGTGCAAGGTTAGGAAACAACACCGGAATTTTGCAAAATGAATAGGTAGATTTGGTAGATTGAAAACTCTCACAACATGTCACTATGACTGCAAACACCTTTGGAAATTTTTAAATAAAATGCCTCCTATCCTTGACAAGATTTTCAAAAGGGGGGAAATGAAGACAGCAGGATAAAGTTGGAAAGCCACCAATACTGCTTTGTTGATGCTCTGTTCCTGGCAAGACCTTGGAATCGTTTGAACGCTCTGAGATCAGATGCAGGGGTGGGCTTCAAAATTTTTAGCAAGGGGTTCTCTGCCCGGTTGCTGGGTGGGCGTGGCCATGGTGGCCGTGGCCTAGTTGCCTTCCTGCACCACGGCAGGGGGGCATTTTTGCCCTCCCTAGGCTCTGGAGGCTTTCTTTGAGCCTCCGGGAGGGCGAAAATGGTCTCCCCAGGCTCCGGAGGCCCTCTAGAGGCTGGAAACAGGCCCATTTCCGGCCTTCCCTAACTTCCAGTAGGCCTGTTTTTCACCCTCCCCGATCCTCGCATGCGCCCTGCACTTACTGCATCCAAAACGGGCCACGTGGGGACTCCTGGGAGAGGTGGGGCAGGGTGGGAGGAGTGGAGCCAACCAGGAGTGGGATTTGGGGGTTCTCCGAAGTGCACAGAATCTTCCCTAGAGGTTCTCCTGAACCCCTGAGAACCCCCAGCAGCCCACCCCTGATCAGATGCCTCTGCTAAACTTTATATCCTGTCCTACAGATTACGCCTTACTATAAAAGGATACAAAAGCTCTGTTTGGGCGTCATCCTCAGGCAATTGCAATCACATGAGGGTACGAGCTAGACTGTGGCTGGCTCCATCTCCTCTGTTGCAACAAAGTGTTGGAGAGACAAGGTCTAAGCAGGGAGTCTAGTCTATACATGGAGATTTTCAGCATGCTTTAGAACCATAATTGCTTGGGATTCTTACTCAGATGGTTCATATTTTCCCCTTCCACACGTGAAAAGCAATGGGATCAGGTGCCAGGGATATCATTGTATATGTAAGAAAATGCATGAATCTGATTAGAAGTTTTGGAATATTCCACTTGGAGACTATTACAGTATATGAATTATAGTAAAAGAATGTACGTCTTTGTTTTTGGAAGGTTTTTTTTTAAAGGAAGCTTATGAGTCATGCTTCAGATGGGTCTATCCAAGTAGAGAATTCAAGTCAACCCCGCAAATGCAGTTTTTAAAAACGTAGCATTAAAAATGATAGCTACCCATGCTGTGGATATTTGCCATTTCATATATACTTTAAACGGGTTTTCTCTTTTGAAATGCTAACTTGATAGCATTTTTAAGCTGACTATAATTGCCATGTTTGCTCATCAGATTAGTGTAGTATATAATGAAATTTCCAATTAATGTGTGTTCGTAGTAACAAGGTATGGCGGGTTAGGTTTTCATTTTCCTGAAAAACATGTGGCTGTTGCTGGATATATTATTAGCTTTTCTTTGCAGCATTTGGGTTGCAAAAAAGAAAAAAGAAATCTATGAACACAAAAGTACAAACACTGTTTCTGACAGTATTAGAAATCTTAGAAACTCATTAAAACTCCATCGGTTCTTTTCTCATATTTATGCATGTCACTTATGAGTGCAACATTGCTAAATTATTATTTAACTACAGCCATATGTTTCTTTCCTCTTTGTACACTACCTTGAAATTAGAAGGGTTTTTTTATTTGTGTGTGTGTGTTTGTTTGTGTATGCAGTAAGACTACAAAGACTTTAACTATCACATGTGTGACCAAGAAATAGAACCTGAGAGGCAATTAGATGCATAGAAAGTTTGTTATTACCTGTTTGGAGTCACCCATAGGAGAAAACTGGTTTTTCCTTTGCCCCAGTGATATTTTCCCGTATTTTTGATGGTTTCATATACATGTCTACGGGGAAGAATGAAGTGGTATTGCATTTATAATAATAGAAATAGTAACTGTAATAGTAATATCTTGCCATCAGTGAAGTATGAGTAGCAACACTTGGCAGCCAGTAAACACTTATCTTAGAATAATATAAAGAACATTGTAGGCTTCCTGCTCCTAAGAAGTTTGTAATTGAAAATACTAAATGGAAAGCCTATAGAGAGAGATAAAGACAAGTTATAAAGGAAAGGATGCGAGCAAATGCTATTTCTATTTCAAACAGAACATTTTAGTTACAGTTGGGAATGGCAATAAACAGATTTTTCTGCCAAAATTCGACAGAGCATACTAGGGTTGCCAGAGGCTTAAGTGGGATGCTAATGAGCTTGGTTTTGCTTACCTCTGCCTTATATATTAAGGGAGAGATGCTTATGGAAACCTCTGTGATAAAAGTCTATGCCAGTGATGGTGAATTTTTTTCTCTCGAGTGCCGAAAGCGTGCGTGTGTGTGTGTGTCCACACCCATAATTCAATGCCCTCCATGTGCCCCGCCCCCGTGCATGTGTGTGCAACCCCCCGCACTGCCCTGCCCCATGTATGTGCGTGCAACCCCACATGCTCCCCACGCATGCGCGCACTACCCCCCCTTGCCCTGTTTTGGGCCTAGCAGGGCTCCCTGAAGCCTCTGGAGGCCAGAAACGGCCTGTTTCCCAACTTCCAGTATGCCCATTTTTCTCCCTCCCAAGGCTACAGAGGCTTTCCTGGAATCTAGGGAGGGTGAAGATGGCCTCCCCTGCCCCACCAGAGGCCCTCCAGAGGTTGAAAACGCCCTCCCAGAGCCTCCGCGCAAGCCCTGTACTTACCTGGCATCCAAAATGGGCCATGTGGAGACCCCTGGGAAGGGATAGGCGGCGTGGGTGGAGCCAGCCAAAAATCAGCTGGCTGGCACGCGCATGCGCACTGGAGCTAAGCTAGGGCAACGGCTCACGTGTCCGCAGATATGGTTCCGTGTACCACCTGTGGCATGCATGCCATAGGTTCGCCATTACGGGTCTATGCCATGATGTATTCTTTATTTTGGTAGGCTCTTACACGTTTCTGATCTCTGGTATTTCAATTTCATGTATGCTGGAATTATTTCTAAAATGCTTCCTTTATCTTAACCCTGAATAAATTGTTTAAAAGATTTTAATTATTGCAGGATATTCAAAACTTGCTACCAAATCCGTCCACACATTTTTTTGTTGTTGTTTAGTATCCCTGAACATGCCTATAATCTAGGAATAATCAACAGGGTATATACATCTAAGGCTTTATGAAGAGCAAATCAGTGCATGAAGTTTGGAGACGAGCCATGGGCATAATACCCCTCCCCACGTAACATAGATCCTTTGACACTGTATGTTAATTGAGTTACCTCCACAGAGTTTAAATGGAGAAGAATTAATTGCAAAGATGATTAGCTGGCTGAGGGTGTTCAGTCAGATGTGCACAACTCTAAATCATCACACCTTTTTTGCAGTTTATAGTTTGACAGGAACACAGAAATGATTAAAAATGAGATGAGTCAAGGAACTCGTCTCCATTATGGAAAGTTTAGTTAGGCTATGTTTCCCATGATTATGATGGACGAGTTCTCAGAATGTGACTTCACCTCAGAGTACCCTCCAGACTTATATCATAGTTCTTGTAGTCGCCCCATCATCCAGAAACCAATCTCAGAAAACTTCAAATAGATTGTATAAGAGAAAGCCTCAACTGCCATTTCTTTTATTTATCGCAGCACGGACAGAATTCAGAGGAGGTAAAACAGATCATTGAAATGAGAATGCCTCCTTCAAATGGCTCCAAAGGCAAACAAAAACAAGAAAAGAATTCCAGAGTCTCTTTGTGAACTTTCTTTACTTGAATCTTTTCCCTTGCCAGAATCTTTCTTTGATGTCCTTTACATTATGTCACCAAGCAAAAGAAATTACTTTCAAAAGAAGAGAGAAGCGGGCAAAACCATAGTTAAGATTTAGTCCAAGATATAATCATAGGGACGCATTGAGCCTTGAAAAGTAAAACTGGATAGTTAAAAAGCAAGAGAAGTCTAAAGTCAGTTGGACAGGGCACTGAAAAAAAAAAAGCTGAAGAAAGGACAAGAAATAGATGCACCTGACATATAAATGGCAGGAAGAAGAAGATCAAGGCAGAGCACAAACTGGCTTTGAATGGAAGGCAGGTATCCATGGACCAAAAATGTATAAAGCAAAAGATACAAGTACAGATACATCAGGGGTGGGTTCCACTTGTCTTCGCCACCGGTTCGCATTGCAACGTTTCACGCACGCGGGCATGGCACCTCGTACAATTCTGCTTCCGCGCATGCTCAGTAGCTATAATCAGCCCGGAACACAGCTGAGGAGCTGATCAGCTGTGCTTCGGGCGAAGGAATAAAGGTAAGTATAAACCCCGGGGCGGGCGGGTGGCCCTCTTTCCAGCAGCAGCAGAGGAAAAAAACTTCCAAACAGTAAAAAATTCGCAAAAAATTCCCAAAAAAAGATGGCGGCGCCAACAGACTGGCACCGACCGAACCGGATCCGTGACGCCATCGTGACGTCACCAGCGGGTTGCTACCGATTTGGGCGATCCGGTCTGAACCAGGAGGAATCCACCCCTGAGATACACATCTACCTATTTCCAAGACAGGTGATAGTAGAAGGGAAGAATCTGTATTGTGGATAATAATGAATAACTGGGGATAAGAAATCTCAGTAATGCAAAATAGCCAATGTATACACAGATATTAAGTGCAGATCATAAGGCTAACTGAACATATCAGTTAGACAATGTAGCTACACTAAAAGTACAGAATCTAAGTGTAAGATTTGCATGTGTTTGAAAGTAAAAATTGTAACCATCTGGAATGGTTGGGAAATTTATACAGGCACATGACTATCAATTATGACTGGGCAGCATTATAAAATGAGCAATATAATAAAACAAGTTTACAACTTTATTTGTCCTTTTGCCACATGGGCAAAAACCTAGCCCAAATGGAATAAATACCCTTTCTACAACATTGTAAAAAGAACATTGAATCAAGCCAGGGAGAATTGCCCTCCTTTATTTAGGGATAGTGATTTGCCTTTGATATCTGGCCAGTCTGGTCAACCTTACTGGAAGACAAGGAAATATAGTTAGAAATAAATCCTTGGGAAGAAATGCCAAGCTTAATTGAATACTAATATCCTTAATTAGAAGCTAGCATTGCTTTCATTGCTCTCCCAAATTTTACAAGTTGCTTTGTCACTTGTATGAATTCTTAGAGCCCATATAAATTCTTTGGAAAATCATGATTGCCCATCGCCTAAAATATAAATGAGTGGGATGCAACTGCCTCTCCACTTTTGTTTTTATTCAGCTAAAGGTCATTGTTTTGCAGTATCATTTAAAAGGCTTTTCAAATCGTTGAATAGCATTTTAGGATCCTTCCAAATCATAAATAGTTCTCTTTCTTCCATGGTGTATCTCTGAACCAAATCTAGGTAAATGAGATGCATTTCTATTTAATTTTGCTTTGTTTTCCTCTATTGTTTCTTAAGCTAATGTTGAATATTTCACTCTTCAACACAAAATAAAGTCAAGGATTGCTGATCAGCTTCTTTTTTAAAATATTCATGTAGATAAAACACATTAATCCCCTGACCTGCAATAATGCAAAACACAGTAGTAATTAGTCTGGAGGCAATAACAACAGACATTTTTGTTGTCAAGTTTGCTAAAATGAGCACCATTGGCAAAACAGGTATCTGGTAGAATCCTCTTTGATACTATTCAAAAGCCAGCACTACCTCGCTCAGGACATGGTATCACAGATGCACAAACCTGCTCTAATGGATGAAACATAAATAAGGGCCTGGGAAGGAATCTGATTACCACTCAAGATATATGTATTTTTTTAATCATAGATAGTTTGTTTTAGACAGAATCAATCTGTCTTCATGGATGTGGTATCTGTAAATGAACTTCAGTTTTTATAGAAACTGAAGTTATAGAAACATGGTATCCTTTAAGGAAGACTAATTCATTCATCCTAATTCAATGAATCTATGGCTGCTCCAGTTCTATCCTCATTTCTTAAAAAAATGCCCAGGACTATAGTTACTAATCCTGAAAGGGGCCACTCTTAGTTGGTTGTGAGGCTAGTTAAGACCATCAGCTTACTCAGAGAGGGAAAATTCACCATTTCCTTTTGCTCATTCAGTGTTCCAAGGACTATTAGGCTTTTATTAGAGCTAAAGTTGAAAAAATAAAAATAAACATCTGTCCTTTGAATTAAATGATATCTTCTGGCTTTGGCAAGGGAATTGTGATCACTTCCTTTCCCATTGTATATGTGACAGCATCAGGCTAGATAAATTCTTCCTTTGGGAAATACATCAGTATCTTACTTTCCCTATTAATAGGTGCCAGTGAAAAGTAATATTGGTGTGAGATTACATTCAGGAAATCATTTATGAACTTTTACTCTGTCTTTGATTACCGGTAATTATTGTTCTGTTGGCTATTTTGTTTCATGACTTTTTAGCTATGTTGAGAGTTTTGGGAAATAGAACTGAAGATTATAAATGTTTTAATAAACGCATGTAAAGAAATTCATCTGAAAAGTGGAGATTACCTGAAGAAAAAGGTTCCAAGTAGTCACAGTTTTGTGTGTGTGTGTGTGTGTGAATGTAGTGGAACTATGGTTCTTTCTTGCACTGATTTGTTGCTTTTCACCCAGACTGGACTTTCCATAGTTACTTAGTGATATCAAGTTCTCAGAATCAGTGCATCTCAAATTGGAAAACTAAAGTTCAAGAATTAATCTTGTACAGTAACATAGCATATGATGCAACCTGAGCTAAGATTTAAATTGTTTACTTAAAGCTTCCTAGTATTCCTTCTTATTTTCTGTAGAGGAGATACACAAGCTACTTCCTCTGTCAGAGACCTGCAGCAGTAGTGCCCAATATAATGATGTCTTTGTTATAAAATAAACACCCTTGAGAGCAATTTAAGGCAGCATGTGACTAGTAGTCCTGTATGAAGTAACACAGATTTGCTTCAACAAAATGGTGCAAGTTATGGAAGTGATCTGGTTTGCTTTACTGAAGTGCTGAAGCTTGGTATTCTTAGTTTCTTCTCCCAGTATGTAATGGGGAGAACCGCAGTGGTGAAATGCTACCGGTACACCCTGGTTCGGGCATACTGGTAGCGGTGGCTGCCGATGGTTCAGAGAACCGGTGGCGGCAGTAGCATGAGGCTCCGCCCACGCTCCCGGACGTCACCATTTCCTTGTTTTTTATACTCTGTGCATGCGCAAAGCCTTCTGCACATGCACAGAGGGTGAAAAAGCGTGCGCTTCCGAACCGGTAGGGAAGGTAAGTAGATTTCACTGCTGGGGAGAAGGAATAATCTTGAGGACTACGTCAAGACAACAATTATGTAAAAGAAGTCTGGGGCAGAAATGTAATTGGAGAAAGCATCTCTGACTTGATAGTCTTTAGTTCTCATGAAGATAAAGGGAGGGACAGGTAAGGAAGCAAATTCAGGCATGCAGAATTCTGTTGCAGTAGCCTTATGATATAAGTAATATTCATAAATTTGGTTTCATGGAATGGTCTACCTTAAAACTCCAATGCTTCCAGGCTGAGTTGCTTCAGGACTGCCCACAATTTTTATTAAAGTCACTACGCATGGAAGCTTTCAACATGTGTTGAGGAAAACCCTTGGGAGCACTTTGGCTAGCAATACAGGAGAAGGCTTCTTAAAGAAGCTTGTTAGGTCTTTAGGTGCCTCCTCTTGATGGGAGAAGTTCTTTTCTCTCTCCAGGCCTCTCTCAACAGCTGGTCAGCTAGGGAATAGCCCAACAGTGTGAAAGGAGATTTCCTGCACAGCTGGCATTTCTCATTTTCTGGCAATAGTGGAAAGAATGTAAGCTACATAAAAACACAAAAGAATGCATCCTTTCCTGCCATTTGCCTCTCTCAATTGTTGGTCCTCTGAGAAATGGTTCAGAAAGTCCAACCTAGGAGGTTTTTTTAAAAGCATGGCTCTACACACAAAATGCATTAAAATATAAAACCATTTGCAGAAAATGCATGTGTTAGGAAAGTTCATGTGGAAATGCCCCTTCTGGGAGAAATGCAAGACTTTGAAGGAGCATTATACTGCCAGTGCTTGTTGTATAGCTGTGAAAGTTCACATGCCCCCTTTTTGCAAAAATAATTTTAATGAGGCTACATGTGAAACATTTGTCAGTACTTAGGTGCCATGGAAATAATTTGAATACATTATCCAAAAACAACTAAACAACAATTCTACAGCAATATTTCAGACAGTAGTTGTGGGAATAATAGAATAGAATAGAATAGAATAGAATAGAATAGAATAGAATAGAATAGAATAGAATAGAATAGTTAATTGACCAAGTGTGATTGGACACACACAAGGAATTTGTCTCTGGTGCATAAGCTCTCAGTTTATACAAGCAGCAAGTGATACTCATACTCATAATCATAATATACAGTCATCATAAATCATAGATACAACAGTCAGTGATAGTCATAGGATACTAATGCAATCAACATAAATCATAATAGGGTACTAAATAAAATCAATCAACATAAATCATGAGATACAACAACAAGTTATAGTCACAAGAACCTAAGGAAATAGATAGTAGGACAGATGAGAAGGATAATAAGTAATAGAGCACTACTAGGACATCCAAGGCATAGACAGTGTTATGGGAATTAGTTGTTTAACAGTGTGACAGCATGGGAGGGAGGGGACTATCTTTGTGTCTGGTTGTTTTGTGTGCAATGCCCTATAGTATCATCTTGAGGGAAGAAATTAAAACAGTTTATGCCCAGGATGTGAGGGGTCTCTGTACTTATTTTCACAGCCCTCTTTCTGGCTCTTCAAATATTTATACATAGAATCCTTCCTTTCTACTCCAATGAGTACTCATGGAGTACGTAAGTGCAATAGCTTCACACCCATGAATCATCCAATAAAACATTAGATGTAAATATCAGCTGTATACAGGCATGCTTATTTATTTTATTTTTATCTATTTAATTTGTATTCCACCTTTATTATTTTTTTTACAAATAACTGAAAATGGAGAACATATCCAACACCCCTTCATCCTCGTATTTTCTATGCATCACTGCATATATCTGAGAGGCATGCTGCGGGAATTCTGCCTGGCAGGGTCCAGGAGAAGGGCTTCTCTCCTGTGGCTCCCACCATATGGAACATTTTACCCCCCTGAGTTGAGATTGGCTCCTACCCTTCTGTCTTTCCAGAGGAGCCTGAAGACTTGGATTTGCCAGATTGCTTGGGGCCCTAACGGGGAGCATCACATTGGAGGTGGTTATTGAATTAAGAGGTCATTCCACCCCCCCCCACCCCGTACGGATCCTATTCACTCCCTCCCCATCTTTTAACTACAGTATATCTTGATTGGTATTTATATTTTTATTCTTTTAAAGATATTTATTTGTTAGGTTTTTAAAGTTTTAATGCTGAAAGCCTCCCAGGATCATTTGCTATGAGATGGGCAGCACATAAATTCAATGAATAAATAAATAAATATTTCTATTGTATCAGATTACCCTCTCAGGAACCTCTTATATGTTCTTTCCAGAATACGGCAATGGGCTTTTGCATTTCCAGAAGCCATTTTCATCATAGCTTGTAACTTTTACTTTTTCATATCCTCTATGACTGGGCTGATCCTTCACATCAAGTATAATGTCATATGGTATGGAGCAGTGTGCTTGTAATCCTTGAAGCTTAATGTTATGTGTGAACTAGACTTCTATAACTGATTTAAGAAATCATGATTAAAACAAATTGTGCTTTAACAAAATATGTGATCCCCAGCCATCTTTCGTATCTAAGGCAGGACCGGAACCTCTGGCTTCTAGCCTAGTGGCTAAGGCACTAGACCAGTGTTGGCGAACTTATGGCACTGGTGCCACAGGTGGCACGCGGAGCCATATTTACCGGCACGCGAGCTGTTGCCCTAACTCCCCTCCAGTGCGCATGTGCATGCCAGCCAGCTGATTTTTGGCTTTCACAGAGGCTCTGGGAGGGCATTTTCGGCCTCTGAAGGGCCTCCGGGGGGCGGGGAAAGCCATTTTCGCCCTCCCTATGCTACAAGAAAACCTCTGGAACCTGGGGAGGGCGAAAAATGGGCTTCCCGAAGTCGGGAAACGGGGGAGCGGGGGGATGGTGCATGCATGCACAGGGGCAGGGCAGCACAGGGGATCACACGCGCATGTGCAGGGGGGCAGGGGGCATTGAATTATGGGTGTGGGCACTCGCACGTGCGCAATAGCGTGCACGTGCGTGCTTTTGGCACCCGAGGAAAAAAATGTTCGCCATCACTGCACTAGAACAAACAGATTTAGTAAAAGTCTACTCAAATTCACTCAATTTCTGCTCAAGAAAATACATGCATTTTGTCCCAATAATTACATTTCTTTCCATTTTCCCAACATACGCATTTTTGCAGTATTTTTTCTCCAATATATTGTTTTTCAAAATAGCAAAAACACTTGTGACAATGGATCTGGGTCATGCTTTAGGCTAGGGATCCTAAACCAGCTGACTTTAAAGACTCCAAAATATTCCTTATTGCCTATAGTTCTAAGTGACTTAGAGCTACTGAACAGCTGTGGCTGCATCGGGGTCAAGTGTATTGCTTGGTCTCCATGGGCTTTGGTGATAAAGCTACCGTATTTTTCAGAGTATAAGACGCACCTTTTTACCCTCAAAAAGAGGGTGAAAACCTGGCTGCGTCTTATACACCGAATGCAGCCCCACCCAGCCACTCCCACCCTTTGGCCTCTGCCTGCCAGCAATTTACCTCTTTGCAGCAAACAGGGCAAAGCACAAGAAGAGCACAAGAAGAGATAAACTGCCTCCCAATCTACTGCTGACAGGCTTGCAAGCCACGTGGTAAAATGAAACTAACTACGGTGGCTGTAATGTGACAAATTGCTGGGAGATAAACTGCTGGCAATATTAGACTGCTGAAATTGAAAGGAGGCAAGCTATAGCTGCTATGGCTCAGAGCTAGAGCTCTTGCCTCACAATCAGGAGGTTGTGAGTTCTATCCTAGGTAGAGGCAGATTCTGTTAATATGTTATTTTGTTAAATGTTTGTAGAGTGTTCAAATTATTAGACTTATTTTTTAAAGACTGCTTTATTATTGTTCTAGACAACTTAACAAAATGAAGAAGCTTTTTAAAATAAATGCTTGCTCTGAAGAGGCCCAGTGCTATTGTATCTTCTTTTAAATAGCAGAGAATACTTCCAGAAAGCCACATCAATTTTAAAGATCTGTAAAAGTATAATCTGAAATGTCCTGTTTTAGTATTAAGTATTAGTATTAAGTATTAGTATTAAAAGAAGGCAGCTGAGAAACCCTGACTTAGTCATGTTTGGAGTAGATCTATTTAAATAATTGGGAGGAGTTAGTGTGATTACATTTAAGAAAACTTTCTGGGATTAATATACTGCCATAAATGTACATTTCTCCAATTCTTTGCTATTTCTATGGGTCAGGCACACATGCACAGAAATACACAGCAAACAGTGTATATCATCTGTGCTGTTTGCTGTTTGCTGTTTGGCAAATTGCTGGGAGGCAGAGGCCTTTTTTCCTTGTTTTCCTCCCCCAAAACTCCGGTGCGTCTTATACTCCGAAAAATACGGTATGTTTGCGTTGCCTGCTGCCTTTTTGCCTGGGTGTGACAATGGAACATACTGACAATGGAACAAACATCAGGGCTTTGATGTTTAAATGCCAGCTTCTGCAGCTTTCCAAAGGTCATCGATACATGGGAAATGAGGAGAAAAGGCAAAACTAGTCTCTCACACATTCACCCTCACCTTTGTTACTCTTTGAATGTGTGTCTCTGGGTGTGTGAGAGGAGGGAGTGAAAGGGAAAGAAAGTAATGTTTGCCCATATTTCATTATTAATAGCTTGGGGTGTTGCTTATACAAAAGAAGAAGAAGAAAAAGAAGAAGCTCTGGTGACCCCTTGTGGCTGCACCCGTGATTTGCTTTGGGCTTTAGTGTTTGCCAGGATGATACTGTTTTTCTTCCATTAAAGTGTTTTGGCACTCCAAGCAGAGAGGAGCACAGTATAATGTTACAATCGTGAATACCTTCCCAGTGGTTGGAATTAAAAGGAGGTCAGGTTAAAGACTTTGTGGTAATTAGAGTTACCAAATGACAAAGGTAGAGAAGAACATAATTTTTATTTTGACAATCTGGAGCCCCTGGTGTTACAAAACGTCTGAGTTTCAGCTCATGCAGCACAGACTGATTCATCTCTGCTTCGTCAAGAGTCCCCAGCACTATTAGCATCAATATTTCCTCCCGCCTCCCACCTTGTACCCACCAAGCTTGCAGTATGATTCATCTGCTGTTCCCTGGCACCTTCCAGGAGCTGCCTTTTTCCTCCTTCAGAGATGAGCAATCACAGAACCAGCTTCCAGGAAAAGGAAACGCGTGTTCCCAAAAGCACTCATCTGAAATTGCTGAAAAATCTGCTGCAACATTTGGTGCAGCTTCTGCGGATAACACTCTTGATGCAAATTACTGATTGGTTGCAAAGATTTCTTTTAAATCTCAAATATATAATACATTATAAAGCTATAATTTTGCTTAAGGGTTTATAAAAGCATAAATATCTTTTGTTTCCGGGTTCCAGGCAATGCTTATAAGATTGTTCTCCAGGTATCTGATCGCACCCACATTTGAGGTCACAAGTAGATTAGTCCTGCAAGAGCTGTGTGTTGCCACTTGGCTTATGACCACGACGGAGCCCAAAATTTCTGTTGCTAAGTGAGACATTTGTTAAGTGAGTCTTTTGCCCCATTTTACGACCTTTTTTGCCAGACTTGTTAAGTGAATCACTGCAGTTGATAAGTTAGTAATATGGTTGTTAAGTGAATCTGGCTTCCCCGTTGACTTTGCTTGTCAGAAGATCATAAAAGACGATAACATGAGACCCCGGGACACTGCAACCATCATAAATATGAGTCAGTTGCCAAGTTTCTGAATTTTGATCACTGCAATGGTTGTGAGTGTGAAAAACGTCATTAAGTACCTTTGGGACATGACCTGGATGACTGAGAATCCTCTAGAGACTTTTAGCTATACAATTTGGGATGAACACCCTTTGAATGGTGTGGGAATAGGAATGGATTTCCAGAGAAAAAAAATTGCAGACTACAGGAACCAGGAGTACTACTTGGGTGACCCTGAGGACATACTGTAGATAAACCTCCAAGTGCTTCAAGGACCCTCTAAAAGGATGCAAATGACCAGCTGTCTGCGAGGAATATAAATCCTTCCATTCCACACTATCCTGTCAGAGCTGAAGAAGCTTCTTGGATGAGAAGCGAAACGTCTTCAAAGAAAAAACAAGAAAGGCCACTTGCCTCCAGAAAAAGCACCTTTGGGACTTATAATTGCTACTGTTTATTTTGTAGGAAACTATGAATGAAAGAATGAAAAACAAGTTTGTTTTTTTTAATCCTCACTCTAATATACACCAGAATGGCCACTGGTAAAAAAGTAGTATCTTCCAAAGTTAGGGCAAAATGCCTTGTTTCTGATTTTTCTCTCTTCTGTCTTGGTAGCTAAGGTGGTCTTTTAATTATATGATTTATTTTTTTTAATTATGTGACTTATGATATGTAGACATATAACATTAAATGATAAATTCAGCATCCAGTGTACAGGTATGGGACGTTTCTCTGAAGGTGCATTTATTAACTCACTCAGCTATACAAAATTGCAAATGCTGAAGTGTGGACTGATCTTCATGTGAAATTGTGCATGAAGGCAATGGGCAGGTTTAAGAGACCCAGGGAAGCAACAAATAGTATCAGAAATAAGTGGGAGATATTCTATGCTGCTCCAAATTATATTACTATTTAAATATATGACCAGGTTTAACCAATAATATAATAACTCTTCATTTTCTAAAAGTATCACCTTACATCTTTTTAATGTGAAAATTTAATGGCTCCATTTTAATGAGTGTCATAAAATGATTGGCAGATGATCGGTGGACAGAAATTTGCCGCAGACATCATTAATATGCAAAATGTAAACAGACAACTTAGCAGATATAAAAGACTTGTAGCCTGTAGTTGAAATGTATTTCAATAGCAGCTGCAATTTTTACTGTATGCAGGTTGTCTTAATCTGTGGGAAAAACCACTTGAAAACCAGAAAGATTCTTTAGGAAAATAAAAAACACCCCAAAGAAGTGACCCTGCCTGCCCTTAAAAAAGATACAAGGAAAAAAAGATCACACGCCTACAATTATTGCATAGAACCCAGCTCCCCTTTCTTGTCAATTAAGGTTGCCAAATCCCATTGAAATCAAACATCAAGTATATATGCATTTATTCCATACCCCAAAAAGGACAAGACCAGAACAAAAAATTAATTGATATTTGAATTAATAGTTATTGATCAAAATAAGATATCTCATATATATATAATTTATTGAACGGCATCTGCACATATGATCACCGACCATTTTCTTTCACCCAAGCTTTTCTCTCCCACCCCTCACAGATACATATAAACACTTACAGTGATAGACTGCAAATATCTGGGACCAATAAGTATCAAGCTAGACAGGCTTCTTCCCTCTGAGTTTGTTGTGGATTCCTCTCATTTTGTGTAGGCTGTTGCTCTGTTAGGAATCACTTCATTTAATTCAGCTTATTTTTGCACACTGGAGTGGATACTTGGGAAGATAGAAGTATTGAGCTAGGAAGGGAATTAATAAGAGCCTTTGTATTGGGCTACAGATACCAATAAATCCCTAATAAATCCCTTTGACTTCAGTAATTCTTATGTGCATGCATACACATGGTACTCTAAATGCTGGTCAGCAGGACTTTCCTCTCATAGTTTTCCATATACAGGAAGGAAATGTCTGTAATGGAGCCCGTTTCATCCATGGAGACATTTCATTGATGAAAAAGATTGACTTTACTGAGACCTCATTTGCATAGTTAGGGGAGGGTTTCCACCACAGACACGTATTTTCTGCACCAGAAGGTTGACAAGAAGACAATTCTTGTATCTGTCTCTGAAATGGCAGTACAGTAGCTGCTCTTCGTCCCCCATCCCGTCCCCCCAATCCCTTGTCTCCTTTTCAGTCACTTGCTGGAAGCATTTAGCCTTTCATCTTTCAACTGAACCTTTCTTTGTTTCCATATTCTCAGTAATTCCAAATCAGAGATAAGTATTTGAACAAAAAAAAAATATTGTGTTTCATCCAGGAACACTTTCAACACTCCTCTGTAAAAAGAACAAATAAAACAAAAATGTGGGAGCTGGTAATTTTGCTCTGCTGTACCCACACAAAGAAATATTGTATAATGGCATTCTTATGATGCATCTCTTGAGCAAGGTGGAATATTCAGTACTGCTCTAGAAAGAGCTCTTCTATATTTCAAGAGAGTTAGAGCTTGCAAATATGATCTGGACACGTCAAAAATCCATTTCCTTAATAGATTGCTTAACTGAAACCAAGTTTTAATAGCAGCTGCGGTAAAGGGCCAACAAGACAGAACCTTGAACTAATGACTTTCATCAAGCTGCTCTCATGTCAATAATTAAATATCCTAAGCCAAATTTGTGTCTAAATGGAAGGAAGAGCAATTGATTTCAATTTTTAGAACTCAGCCTAGAAGTTGGCAAAAAAAGCTATAAAATAACTGAACGACGGGTTTAAAATCATCAGAATGTCAAGGCTGAAGATTAAAATGACTTTTTGCAAGGAGAATGCATTAAAAATTTAATGTTCTGCAAAATTGTAAACTGGCAAATATTATTGTTGGACTGTCTGTGTATCTGATTACTGAAGACCCATGACCAAACATTTGAAAAATCTAATTTGTCCGTTGAGCTGATTATTCAAATACCATATATGAGACACATGCTATTTATAGAGCACACTTACTGCTCTATTACTGTAATTTACTACTGTTTGCTTTTTTAAGAATACTATTCGGAAAATGTCCTCATTTGTCTTCTTGCATTTACTTTTGTCTGGGATAGAACTGTAGCATCTCTTTTGTACAATGAAAATAGTTTTTTGTAGCCAATCTGGGTACATGATAGGCTGAAGGTGTTAAGAATTCAGCAATGTCATTAACATATAGATGAAAGTGAAAAGAAGGTAGGATATTCCTCGCTTAGTCTCTTTCTAAAGGTACTGAATCTGAAAGACCTCAAACCTATCAAAAATTATCCGTTGTGGAGGAGGCCTAGTATTTCATGGGGAAAATAAAGTGGTGGTTTTTTTGCATAATAATTTGCTACTTAATATAATTTTTATAGCCCCTCTTTCACAATAATAATCCTCTCAAGGCATCTTTAAAGGAATTAAAGAATTGTAAATAAAAATACAATAACTATTACTGAAAAACAAATAAAAGATCTTTCCAATAAGGCATTTGATGACAATGCCCTCTGTGCTCAAGCAGAGCTGTTTTGGGTGATGATTGTTGACCCAACTGCCTTCTTTTTTTAGAGATCCTTTCCACAGGGAAAATGGTGGCAACAGTTTTGCAGGGTATATGTTGGGGAGAAGAATCCAACTGAGAAAACCTTTATGGTGCTTATTGCTCATCTTCATTCCTGAGTTTATGGCAATAGCTCTGGCAAGAGAATAGAGAAAGAGCTTAACTGAGCAGCTTTGGGGAATGCTTGTTACTTGTCCAATGTACCTTGAAGTTCAAGTGTTGTCATTCAAATTGTTGTGATTTCCCCCCCCCCCCCTCTTCTAGGCTAACTGATAAACATCCTTCTGCGATTGGAAGCAATTAGTTTTCTTCCCACTGTTACCCTTAGAACATTTAACACATTCTAATTCAATAGGTTAGATCAAAGGAATTACCCACAGTGTCCCTACCTATCTGAAACCTTACTTGCTCATACGCCTCCATAACTCTGTTTTTGGTTAACACTGTCAATTAACTCAGTTAATAAATGCAAGTCCATCAGCTAATATAAAGATTAAAATGTTGTGTGGAGAATTTTAGCATCAGTTGCTGTTATTAGAAACATTCAAGTATGTTAGCAAAAATGTCTGCTGTTTGATAGACCTTAGCACCAGAGTCAAATAATAATGATGGAGTGTTGCATAAATTAATCAAAGGCAATAATGTGCTCCGGAATCATGCATGTACTGCATTCCTCAATAAGCCTATTAATTATACAAAAAGGCATAATTAATAAACAAATCCACTAGTCTAGGAAAAAGTTATTAATGTTTGCCAGCTTGCTATTCTCCCTTAAATGAAATTTTCATTAATTAAAATTTTGAGCAGGGTATTCATTTAATACTGAATTAATGCTACTATGTTTGTATTAAATTATTCTCAGTTGATGTATAGTTGTTGATATTTCAAATTGCCCACCCCTCTTCTCTTTATTCCTAAATAATTGCATAACCTATGAGGCAAAATCTAGGATGTTCATCTTTTGCAGCTAATTTTGCTGTATGTGTAGGGATTATGGACCATTACAAAAACTCTTCTTCTTCTAAAGACAAGCCCATTCTAAAGCAGTTGCTGTTGATTGTTTAATTTTCATGCTGGCAGTCACATGAAAAGGAGATGTCACTGTACACCACAGAAGCAAATAGGCCCGTCTCAGTTTTAGTTGCTGCAGAGTGCTGATATCCTGGGAAAATGAAAGGTACTCTAACTTCCCTAATTATAAAGTAGGCTGCATCACTTGATGGAAATGTCTTCTGCACATGTTTCTACATGTAAACAGTGCCATCACCACCTCAACACTGGCACGTAGGAAGTGGAATGTCATTTCCCTTTGCAGAGCTGCATCAAATGGCCTTTTGACTGAAAGCTCAACTGCTTCCTAAGCAACCTGGTTGCAATTAACAACTTTGAAAGAGCATAAACTGGTCTAATCAGCATATATATCTGATATCAACACTTATTGATTATGTTTAGATAAACTTAGATCCATTCATCTTTCTCCATAAAGCTGTTAGTCATAAAATTTCAGCACCAGCCTAACTTCATATGGTCATTGACCGAGGCAGTGGATAAGTGAAGACTTAGCCTTATACCCTCACTTATACAGTTTGTAAGTATCTGCTTTTGACCAGATTTTTTTCCCCTGTAGGATGTATGTAAACATTGATTACGGTATCATCAAATTGATTTCTGAGATCATAAGAACAGCAGCCTCCTCCTCCTCTGTTGACCGGGGGAATAGCGATCAGGCAGAGGCATCTAAAACCATTAAATATTATGGATTGTCTTCTTTTAAGTGTACAGTGTCAGAACAACTTAGGAAATCAGTTTATATCATATGTATTTCAGTATATCAGGATCAAACTAAAGGCCTGCATCCTTCAGTTATTTGGTCAGGAGCCTAATATTCTATAAAACTTAGTACCTTTTTTGTCAAAAAAAGAGACTATTTTATAGGTAGTCCTCACTTACCTACTGCTTCAATCAGTGATCATTTGAAGTTATAACAGTGCTGATATGTTATGACTAATGCCCACATTTATGACTTTCACAGTGTTCCTCTGTCATGTAATTGCCATTACAGTCAATATGTGTTCTCCTGTGCCTGATCTACTGTTTTTTGACAACTTAAATAACATCATCAAATAACTGGTTAAATTCTCAAGTTTTAACCTTGCATTATTCTGAACCACATTCCGGGGGGAAATATTTTCAAAATATTATTTTCATTTGTTAGATTTTTAATCAACATTTTCTCTGGTTCTACTTACATATCTCTGGTTCTACTTACATATCTTTCATTTCATTTGGCTAACAGTTCTGTGACTAGACTGGCCTGAAAGACTGCTTAGTCCATAGGCATCCAGTGAATTACCATGGGTGAAAGTAGGATAAACCTGTGTCTCCCCATTCTTAATCTAACACCACACTGTTCCTTACCCCTGCAACTTTATCCTTCCAGGTTCCAATATTATGTTTTTAATAATAATAATAATAATAATAATAATAATAATAATAATAATAATAATAATAATAATAATAATAACAACAACAACAACAACAACAACAACAACAACAACAACAACAACAATAATAATAATAATAATGTAGTTGTAATATTTCTTTATATGAATAGGTTAACAACTGTAGAAGTGCTTCATAGTTTTTTCTACTCACTATGGCCATTTTATTTGTCATTTAATTTAGCTATAATTTCCAGTTACCATTAATGGAATTCTACAAAGTTTTCTGGTTCTGAACAATCCAGGAAATCTCAAGCACTGTTCAAATTTTCATTTTTATTATTAACAGTGACTCCTTCTTGTAAAGACATTCTTAATAAATTATCCAAAATGAAATCCTCTTAATGGATTTCAAATCTGGATTACTTGATAACTTATCTAATAATCTCCGTGAAACCACAGAAGCTCAATTTTACTTTTATAATAGTCTGAAGATACGTTTTCACAAATTATTATTGCAAAGATTGAGTGTAATCTAGAAATCTGTTAAAGTAAGCAGCGTCAAAAGATTTGAAACCCAAATCCTCTTATGTTATGAGTAAGCTATAATGAACAGCCATAAGGAATCCAGTGTCTTTTATTTATTGGTGGACATGCACCAATCAGAATAGATGTGGCAGGCAGGATGTGAAGAGCTGAACTTCTGACATAGAATGAAGATCTTTCATTATGCTTTTTTCATGATCAAAGCAAGTTTGTTGCTTTAATGAGGCAGCTTGGAATATAATACATGAAGCCAATAATTATTGCATATTTTTTCGGATAGTTAATAAGCATAGTAAAAGTTGCAATACATTTTAACAGAATATTTAATGAGTGCTGAAAAATTCTGACAAAGAATTCGAGTCAATTGCAAATGAAAAAAAAAGTGACAAAATACCATAATCAGATATTATTTGCTCTCTTCCTGATCACTAGCAAAGCAGAGGGATATTTCTTTGCTGTTGCAAACTGAAACCTTCACTAAGGAAGGCCCCTGTCCAGATTTCTCTGGATAGGAAGATGAGTGGCATATAAATGTAGTAAATAGAAAATTAGACAAACCTTTTATAAATGTAACTTGAAGTAAGGCCTGTCAAAAAGCAATGGGGATTACTTCTGTGTAGCTCCATAGAGAGTTGGCCAAGTTGGGGGTTTTGCAGTTGAAAGAGAAGAATCCAATGCATTGATGTTGACTTCAGTCAGCCATCTCTTGAAGATAAGCCTTATGCTGACATTACTTAGGACAAATATAACTCGCATGCTAAGAATAGCACACCCTCCCAGTTACTTTTTAAACAATTAAATCAAGTTAGATTTCATCAGCTGTCTCCACTTGCTAATCAGTTGTACTTTCTTTGAACTCCTTGCCTAAAGTATGTGACATTAACACTATACACACCCTCCAGTTAGGAAAAAAGATGCAAGTGTTTGTGACCAAGAACATTTTCCATGGGAAGGAAATTTAGTGAGCCACAATTCTTGATGATAAAGATTACTGCCTGGTGTCCTCAATGTTTTGCAGCTGGTGGCATTTTATATTATAGGAAACAAAGGGACAGGATTAACATCACAGTTTAAGGCTGGGATGGGGTATGGTCAGGGTCTGGGATAGGGGAGGGTCTCAATATTTTGAATATATTCAAATAAAACTGTTTGTCATTTGGATAAAAATGAGGTTTGCTATAGTATACCCATAGTACCCATAGTAGAAGATACACAAGTTGTAATCCAGGTTGTAAGTCACTGCTGTGTTGTAAACTTAATATTATGCAATGGATATGTGAGAGGAACAATGACAAAAACTTGTCACTTCTAAAACTTCAGCACTCACACGAAAGAGAACCAGATGTACGGGGAATGGAGAACAGGTTTTTCCAAGCTTCTGTGCTACTTCTTATGCAGGGGGAAAATGAAGCAAAGTGACTGTTAATGCACACATGTATTGAGTCATCCAAGAATAAATTATGAAGCCTGGAAACAGATGCTGGTGCTTTAATGATACAAAGAAAGATACTTTGAATGCAGCACTGTGTATAAGAAAGCATCACTTTTGAAGGTTTTGCACAACTTTACTAATATACTCAGAAGCATTGGAAATCTCCCTCTTAGTTTATGTGCATGGGTATGTGTGACCAACTAAGTAAAAATGTAAGTGCAAGAGTTAAATAAGCTATAATTTAAAAAAAAAACGATGTTGGGGTAAATTTATTAAGAGGAGCTAGCACCAATATTACAAATTCCCTAATAGACGTGTCTCAGAATGAGGCAGATATAGTAAGAATAGCCTTACTGTAGGATCCAATCTGAGTCAGTCACTGGAGCAAAAGATTTGTTCTCCCAAGTTTTCCAACTCGTGCTGGAGCCCATCCTCAGGGAACTTCTCAGTTGCCATGATGTTTTGTTCTATGCATAGTATATATGTGGTGTCTGGTTGTGTGTGACTTTGAATTGTTGATTGGGGTGTTGATAACAGCCTATTAAATCATAGATTGTTAATTCCTTGTGCTGCTGTGTCCTCGACTCCTAAGTACCTGGTAAGCTGGTAGTAAATCAGCACTCCTCTTGAGTGGCAAGGGTACTGTTTCCCAGGCTTCAATTATTTCTCTGTCTGTTTTTGTCCCTGCTCGGCCAACAATCTTAGTAGCTGCAAAATTGAATGCATGTCCTTGTTCATTGCAGTGTGAGGCTACCGATGAGTTTGGGTTTGCTTTTCTAACAGTTTGCTCATGTACTTTAATCTGGTGGTTAACTTCCTCCCTATCTGTCCTACATAATCACAAGGGCAATCCATGCAGAGAATCCAGTAAATTTCTCCCACTTCCTACCAATCTTTGTGCTGCATGATTTGTTCTCCTATGGTAGTCTCTGGGTGGTGGGTGATACCCACTTTCAGATCTCAGAAGCTGCGTTCTACGGCTTCTGAATTTTTTTTAAAATGTATGGCAGGGTGTGCTATATAGTTGGTCTATTTCTTTCTTTCTTTCTTTCTTTCTTTCTTTCTTTCTTTCTTTCTTTCTTTCTTTCTTTCTTTCTCTCTCTCTCTCTCTCTCTCTCTCTCTCTCTCTCTCCTCCCTCCCTCCCTCCCTCCCTCCCTCCCTCCCTCCCTCCCTCCCTCCCTCTCTCTCTCTCTCTCTCTCTCTCTCTCTCTCTCTCTCTCTCTCAGGACTTGCAACAAGCTCCATTTTATCTTCTTGTGCTATTCTTGTGAATGAGGAAAGCTAATATCATAAGCTGTTCCTCTGTAGCTAAAGACTAGCACATATTGACTACCAATTCTATCATTTGTGGAGAGTATGGTTTTATGTGCTTGCTTGGGGAACTATAGAACCTTTCATATTTAGAAGCCTTTAATAAATGCTGACTGATTAAATGTCATTTCAAATTCTGTTAATATCAGTTTTAACAGATACATGTTCAGAATCCTATTGTATCTTAGCTGTCCTTCAATTCCTCCAGCTACTGATGAAAATTGGCTTAATGATCATTATAATTCAATATATCTGGTTGGTTCCAGTTTGGAAATGGTTGTTTCACAGGATTGCAAAAACTCTTGGTGTGTGAATTTTGATTTGTGGCAATCGGAGGTGCTTTGAAAATATGATAGAATGGATTTAATTTTAATTCATTCTTGGCTTTGGTTAGATAATTACTAGGCTATTAGTTCCTTGAGTAGGGATAAAGCACAGTTACCTAGTACTTGACACCTGATGCCCATACTTTCTGAGACGAGGCTGTATTAAGAATTGTCTCTCATTGCTTAAAATACTCCAATGAAAAGCTGTTTTTCAGAGAGCTTATGCCACCTGCTGCAGCTTTTATTTTAACACATTGGAACATTTTGCTAGGGGCAGCAAATGGAACATTAAGTACCATCCATGCATGATTTTTTGGTTTAAATGCCCCCATTAATGTGTCAAAAGTGCAGGAAATGATTTCACACATATGGCTGACACACTGTATCTAGAAACCTTCTGCTTATTTAGTGTCCTGGAAGCCCCAAAGTCTATGTGCTTATGTTAGTTTTCTGCATCTATGTAAGTGGAAACCCTGGTCTTTAGATGTTGAATAGAGAATTGGAAATGCCTTGGTTAGCTTACATTTACCAGGTGAGTTCTCAACTAAAATAAAGCAAATTGTTCATTAGCAAATATGTCCTCTGAATGTACTGAGACTATTTTTCTGAGCAAACATTGTTCTGAGCAAACTATCCTTCCATGAAGTCAATTGTATGATATGTCTCAAGTACAGAATCACATGTTGGTAAAACTTTTGAATTCCTCTATCCCTTCCGCCCATCTATTGAAATATATTATGTAATTATTTTTGATTTCTAGTATGCCTGATTATTTAGATGACCAGACACTCCAACCTAGATGTGTTGGGACTATAGGTTTCCAAATTCCTAGTTATAGAGGTTGGTGAAGATTAGCCTATACCAGGGCCAAACTCAAGGCCCGGGGGCCAGATCTGGCCCACGGGGTGCTTAGATCTGGCCCGCGGGGCTGTCCTGGAAACAGTGAAAAACTGACTCGCAATGCTTCTGCCAGCGAAAACGGAGCTTGGGAGGGTTGTGTGTGGCCCTCCTGAGCTCCGTTTTCACTGGCAGAGGGTTGCAGGAGGCCATCGCAGCCAAAAATGGAGCTTGCAAGGGCCGCGGGCAGCACTCCCCAGCTCCGTTTTCTCTGGCAGAGGGTTGCAGGAGTCTGTTGCAGCCGAAACAGAGCTTGGGAGCCCGTTTTTGCTGGCAGAGCACTCAGGACATCACAGGGCCCCCCGACATCCGTGATGTCAAGCTGGCCATGTCCACCCTGGCCACGCCCATCACATCCCCCCAAGATCAAACACAGCCTTGATGCAGCCCTCAATGAAATTGAGTTTGACACTCCTGGCCTATACTGTAAATAGCTGGTCATCAGAATTACATCTATCATTGATGATAGGGTCCCTTACATAGGTATGGAGAGAACTATTTGTTCAGCTGCTGTCATCCTTTCTTTCTCAAGTTTGTCACATTCTATCAATATTGACTCCATATTTAAGATTCCTAAGACATATCTACCTTGTTTTCTGATAAAAAATCCCCAACTGTTCTTATTTTTTGTTGGTAGCTGGCTTTTGTTTATTACCATATATGTTCCATTTGGTGGATTTAGTTCTTTATAAAAAAAAGCACCTGTAATGTAGTGACCATCTGTAGTCCCGAAAACATAGCCTTCCTTTTATTGAAAACTTATGCCTTGCATATGTAAAAATTAATTCCTGCAATTATTCACAAACCCAGCCCGCAGCCCTCTGAATCCCATAGAGGTTTGCAAAACTGGTTCAGTATCGTTTGTGCTGTGTCTATGCATTATGTTAATCAGTGATGTTCAATATAGGGAATAATACTTTATCATTATCCATAACGGAGAAGATTGCTTGCTTGCATAAGGAAACTGAGAACAATCTAAAAACTTGCTTTGGACCCCGATTTTCCCTGGGCAAAGTTGCTGTGGTTTGACAATGCTTCAGCTTTGTGATTGCGAAGATTGTTCGTGCATAGTGGAAGCAGTATCAGAGTCACTCCAGATTTTGCCTGAAGTATGTTAATGGAGTCATGACCCACATTTTGAGATTCCCTAGTGTATTTCATTAGGGGCCTTAGCAGAAAACTGGTGGAGGAATTGCTGTGCATATTGACTAAAGAACTAATCACATAGATCTTTATTCAAGGAGTAACTATGAATGAATAGTAAAAGGGAATAGGAGAAAAACAATTCTTCACCAGAGCCTTGTTTCTTGTTTTAACCTTTTTTATATATTACTAGGTGAAAATAAATACATATGAATCAATTCCTCATTTGATAATCCTTAAACATTGGAATGTTTGGAAAAACAAGCTACCCTTGAAACAGAATTGGATGAATCTTCTCTATGAGAAAGCTATTTGAGTAAAAGAACATTCTGATCTAAAACAAAGAAATATCCCAATGTATCAGAACTTTTGTAATGGAGCATGTTGTAGATCACATCTGTTGTTGAACATAATGTTGCCGGTGAGTTCGGGTTTTATGGCTTCCAGTAATAGCAGATAATTGTGATAAATGATTCATATCAACTACAAGCGACACTTTTTAAAATTTCCATATCTGGCAACCATAAAGCATTTATGAATGCTTCAATAGACCTCCATGACCAAAAACAGCTTTATGATTAATTTCATCTCAGTGTGGTAATTAGCAGGGTTTGAAGCGATTCCTGGAAAACAGGCCGATGGAGGCGGAAGATTAACCCACAAACTTTTTTTCCCCAGAGCAAAGGACAATGTACATATACCCAATAATGCATGAGTTTCTTCTGGAAACTGCTAGGCTTTTTATTACCTCAGATGAAAGAAAAGGGTCTTACAAAAATGGCACATGAGTCCTAAAGAGCAGAAATCACAGCAAGGGACCCCAAAGAGATAAGCTTCCTACAAGTAAAAGGAAACAGTTTAGTGGGGAAAACTGTACATATCTAAATGAAAGCTGGCCTTGAAAAGTGCTAGAAGGTGTTTTGTCTGAAATAGCTGTCATTGCCTTTTATTCTAGTTACCTCAGAAGGGCAAAAATGCAAATACTTCAAAGTAAAGTTTTTATCGAGAGTCAGTTTGGTCTAGTGGTTTATTTATTTATTTATTTGGTCGTTTTTATATGCTGCCCCACTCCCGTAGGACTCAGGGCGGCGTACAACATAATATAAAACAATTTATTAAGAAAAATGACACAAATGATTAAAAGAATTATAAAAATTTAAAAACAAAAACACACCAACATTCGCACATGGGGGGATTGATCTTATTCTCCCCCCGCCTGCCGGAAGAGCCATGTTTTCACGGCTTTATGGAAGGCCAGTAGGGTGGGGATAGTCCTGATCTCTGGGGGGAGTTGGTTCCAGAGAGATTAAGGTTAAGTCACCAGACTAGAAACCAGGAGACTGTGAGTTCTAGGCATGAAAGCTGGCTATGTGACCTTGGGCCAGTCCCCCCTGAGGAGACTCTCCCTCAGCACAAACCACCTCACAGCACAATAGGAGGACAATAGGGGGAGTATTAGGTATATTCGTTGTCTTGAGTTATTTATAAAAATAATAAAGACAGGATAAATGAATAAATTGTTTCATATCCCAGGGTTGCATTCTGGCATTCAAATTAGATCCTAACATTGGAACACCCATCGTTTAGAACACCCATTGTTCACAGAAGTTGTGAATGCTCCAACACTGAAAGTTTTTAAGAAGATATTGGATAACCATTTGTCTGAAGTGGTGTAGAGTTTCCTGCCTAAGCAGGGGGTTGGACTAGAAGACCTCAAAGGTCCCTTCCAACTCTGTTATTCTGTATTATAGAAAGCTTAGGGTGCAGCTTCCTTGAGAAATACATTTTTATCTTCTGTGATGATGAAATAAATGGTTGGCTTGTGGTGCATATGTGAGAGCCTTTAGCAGTGCTAGCTGCTAATAAGTAACAGTACACTTATTGCCTTTTATAATATATTCTTGCAGACACAAAAGAAGCCGTTTCCATCAAAGACCTAAAAAGTGAGTCTTATTTTTCTAATTATGCTCTTACCCTTGTTTATTTTTTTTTCACTGTTATTAGTGTTTGCTTTGATACATCCAATTATGCGTATTGAAATATATCATTTTATACATTCTTTTTTTTGGATAAAAGGCGTCTTGTACTCAATAGGATTTACATCTGGGTAGATCTGCAGAGAATTGTGCTGTAAAATTGTATGAAAATGCAAATATGGAAAGAGTGACACCATTTATAATTTTAAAGTGACATGTTTAGACTTAGCAGTTTCTTCTATTCTGAATCAATTCACACTGCATTTTCAGTTCCCCATTCCCATTTGTGACTGACAGTTATTTCTTCCCTTCTCCATTTTCTTTTTTTTTAAAAAATTACGTCTTGAAAAAGCAGATAGGGATTGAAATGTCAACTGTGATCTCAGCTGAGTATTTCTTAGTGGCCATGAGCTAGATAGAAGACTTCATGTATCTGGTTCCTATATAATAAGGTCTGGAGGCTCTTAGTCCTTGAATAATGAATACAAGTCCCTGGCATGAAAAATGGAACTCATTAAGCATTTGCCGTTTGTGTTTCTGGGAAAGTGATGGAGGAAACAAAGAATCCTGCATTATTTAACCAGGTAAAATGTGGCCTAAAATTGTCCCATGCCACCTTATAAAACGAAAGCTGAAGAGCTTTCAGCTGTGTGTAGGAAGTCCTTGGACCTATGACTACAACTGGGTCATAATTTCCATTGCTAAATGAGGCTGTTGTTAAGTGAATTTCACCCCATTTGACAACCTTTTTTACCATGGTTGTTAAGTGAATCACAGTCATTAAACAAATCTAGCTTCCCTTATTGGTTTTGGTTGTGGGAAGCCAACTGGGAAGGTCGCAAATAGTGATCCCATGATCCCAAGATGCTGGACAGCCATAAATACATGCCAATTGCCAAGTGTCCAAATTATTATCACATGGCTATTGGGATGATGCAACGAAAAGTGTGAGGACCGGTCATAAGTAACTTTTTTTCAGTAAAAAAAGTTTCAGCCCTGTAATGTTGAACAATCCCTAAACAAACAAACGGTTGTAAATCGAGGACCCCCTGTATTATTCTGCTGAATTGCAGAAGACATCCAGGTACTTACAGAAGAAAGAAAAAGGACAAACACATCTGAAAGGAGGGCTACTTGTTTCAGATCTTTTCCAGCATATTGCAGTGATGTTATTCTCACTGTGCTTCTATAGCACCATTAAAATCTACATACAACTCAGTATCACAACATTTCTCATTTGGGGATCAGGAGGAATCATGCTTCTTCCACGATCCACAGGTGTAAGTATTCCAATTGTGGCATTAAGTTCCCGGGAAGTAGATGCATGAATAAAGGGAAAACTTTGGATCAGTGGTGAAAACCAAAATTTTTTTTTTACTACCGGTTCTGTGGGCGTGGCTTGGTGAGTGTGGTGTGGCTTGGTGGGCGTGGCAGGGGAAGGATATTGCAAAATCTCCATTCCCACCCAACTCTGGGGCCAGCCAGAGGTGGTATTTGCCGGTTCTCCGAACTACTCAAAATTTCCGCTACCGGTTCTCCAGAACCTGTCAGAATTTCACCCCTGCTGGATTTCACCCCTGCTTTGGATCATCAAAAGCGGGGAAAAAATATGAATACTTGAGAACCCCCAGAGCAAAAGGTCATCACAGGAAAGATAAAATACAAATGTGATTGCTGTTTCTTGCTGATGATTTCAATTGTTCAGTTTGGGTAACAGGTGCTGAAACTTACAGCTTTGATGACAATTCTGATTCTTCAGCATGGCATCTTCCACTCTCTGGGAAAATGGATGCTGCAGTCCATCATGTCCCTGACATAAACGATCATAGTTCAATATTCTCTTCTGAGTAGCACTTATCTTCTGCATACAGAAGGAGTGTCTGATTATTTTCTTGTCAAACAGGCATGTTTTGCACAGAGGCAGGCTGTGAACTGACTCTAATCACACTTAGCCCCGTTGACCTGAAGTGGGGATGGGTATTCCCATTTATCATAAAAGATGGATCAAACACAAGCCAGATTGTTCATTGTTTGCACACGTACATGTATATCAAAGCTGAGCTGGTGTCACTGTAGTTTCCTTCAGTAAGAATGTTATTCCAGCTATGCCTTTTTTATATAAATGATGTGTGTGGTTTGTGAAATGACCATTAAATTGTGATGCTGAGTTGTATAATACAAAAATCTACATTTGTTAATATTAGTTTATCACTTGATTTCAAATCACGCTTTCTCCCCGTTTTTGACTAGTATTCCAAGAAACAACAACTTCTAATTATCTTCTCTTTTTCCTTATGAAAGGGATACTAAGGGCAATATTTTTCCTATGTTGTTTCCCCATCTTTTTTATTTATTTATTTATTTATTTTGTTATGGCATGCCTTGTTATGATTGCTTTAATTTGTTCTCATTTCAAGAGCCAGCAAAAAGTCCTGCATCCCCCCAGCCAGTTTCCGTAAAAGTGGCAACACCAGGTAAATAATTCAATTATGTTCTCTTGCTTTGTTTTCAGGATTATTTAATCGCCCTTTTGGGCAGGGTGTATTTCTTTTTTATTATTATTATTATTTTATTTTATTGCACTAGAGCGCCATCTGTTGGTTCAGATGAGTAGCAACTCTTTTTGCTCTCTGAAAATAAAAATAATGTAGTGGGTTCTGCCCTGCCAATTGACAAAACCATACATAATCATTTACAAGCCACAATAATTGGATTCACTCATTGTGTTAAATCAAAACTAAGCACACTACACTGCACTGTGGCTTAGCCATGAGGAACAAACCTTGGAAATCTCGGAAGGAAAGCTTTTCCTCACAGAACATGATCAGCATCTAATTGCTGAGGGTGGAATTTCTTGAAACAAGGGCCATGCACAAGTAAGGCTGCTTTTGGAAGGCAAGCTCAGTGGATATTCACTGCATTTCTGTAAAATACTTGGCCACGTTTGCAAATATAGACATAGATGAAAGCTTTCCTGCAAAGGAATACATTTGGGGGGAGCAAAAAATATGTTTACTGGCTTACCTCAGGTTTGTTCCATTTTACAGAAGATCATCCCATATTTAATGAGTTGTTATATAGCTATCCTTTACCTGTTGGATAGCTACCGTGTTTCCTCAAAAATAAGACCTGTCTTATATTTTTTTGAACCCTGAAATAAGCCCTTGGCCTTATTGCCATGCACTCAAAAGCCTGATTGGGCTTATTATCAGGGGATGTCTTATTTTGGGGGAAACAGGGTATATCCTTTACCTGTGTGGAAAACCCAACACATGGATTACCTAGTTACAAATTTTCTACTATAATAAGACATTTGGTATTTCTACTCTGAGTACTTAACTATGATAAAATTATTTCTAAAGTTGAATATATAGGCATGAATTAGCTTCTGCAAATCAGGGTCCTCCTTTAGCCACTTTTTTTAGAAAAGAGGAGGGAGATGACAGAAAGTAAAAAGAAAAGGATATTTTTCTTCAATAGTTTTGGGTTTGATTCTGTGCCCCACAACTGTGGGCCCCAAATAGATGACCCCAATTAAATGGAAAATCTTATCCTTTTTAAAAAATCTGTACAGAGTAAGTGAAAGGAGGAAACAGATGCTGAAGGTATAATATAATTAATATAAATATAAGGCAACAAATAGTCCCAAAAGGAAATAATTTTGTAAACTGTTCCTCTGATAACAGTGATTCAGGTCATTGCAGATGACTTCAAATATACTCTTCACAACGTATAAATCCTCATTTATCAATTTTGAATAGTATTATTCCTTTGTAAAGAATATCAACATTAAAATGCATTCATGAGAGTACATTCATTGCTCTGCAGAATGATGACATCCACTAACAAAAATGACATTATGAAGAAATTGCTAGTTCTTAAAAACAAACATACTTTCCCCCCAGATATTTTTAACACCCCAGTCTGCCCAGCTCCCTGAAATATTCAAGTAATAACCAAGCCCAGTTTTGCTTGTTTCCCTGAAAAGTAAGCCACGTACCGCCATCTGCTGAAACAAACTTGTAATATTCATCAGAAAAATATTTTGATTTTTTTCCACAAATTGTTTATGTCAATATTGCAACAATCGCTGAAAATGCTTAAGGGGCTGAATTATTCTAAAAATAATTTATTGCCTGGAAAAATATTTTAATAAAACACAGAGCTTTTGTTGAAACTATATAGTAATCTATGTGGATGACTGAACAGCTTCAAATGTGAAAGGATTAAATGTTTAGGTGAATTCCAGCATGAATTCAAAAGTCAGAGTGACCATAAAAAATCTGGCAGTAGGATTTAAGTTTGACTGAAATCCATGGGGAAATAAAAATTCTGCACAATAAAATGTTTGCAGTTCAATTGCAGAAATTCAGAAGCAATTCCTACAGAGTTAGTGAGGCTGACTTTCACATATTTGTATATTTTATCATTAAAATCCCATTTATTTATTTTCTTTGAAATTGGATAAACATACCCCCTTCAAATTTGAGTTTCTCAGGATGACTTACAAAATATTAAAATCATAGTGCATATTTAAACTAAAATAATTAAAATGCACTATATAAACAATAAAAGTCCAGTTGCACATTGATTAAAATGCTTCTGTGTAGTGTATTGCATGTGTATTTGCTGTATTAACAGGGTAAAAAGATATGGCAAAAATATATGTAGTATACTTTTGTAGTATATTATATACTGTAATTTTTATTGAAGAAATGCTTAACAAAGTAAAAACCACAAAAGATAATAAAGATAATAAATAACAAATAGTAAAAAAAATAGAAAAGGAAGAAAAGGAAAATAAAGATGATAAAGAAGCAGCTTCCAATCTTCCTGACAGTAGCTATAAATAGACTTTAATTCTTTCTATTCGCTAGATTGCACACAAACGCATCAAAAGCAATTTTCAGAATGTGTTGACGCTATAAACGGTCTGGATGATCCTGGAGCCTCTGGACATTACTATTTATATGACAATAACTAAAGTCCATTAAATGTCTTTTTATAGTTCTTCTAATATAGTTGTTTCTAAAAAAGCAAAAGGCAAGGGGAAAGGATTATGATGGCGCACCAATTCATGTTTAGATCACTAACGTACTTGAAAATTTGGGTGTAACTGCTCAGATATAATCTCAAACTTGCTTTCTCAATTCTTACCTCAAAATACTCTTCTTCTACTGTAGTTCTACTTATGAGAATTAGCCATTTGCGTAAACAACTAGACAACTAGACACAAGAACAGTTTTTTCCTGAACGCCATCACTCTGCTAAACAAATAATTCCCTCACCACTGTCAAACTATTCACTAAGGCTGCATTACTATTACTATTAGCCTTCTCATCGTTCCTATCACCCATCTCCTCCCACTTATGACTGCAGGACTGTAACTTGTTGCTTGTAGCCTTACAATTTATATTAATATTGATTGTTTCCTGATTGCTTATTTATACCCTATGACAATTATTAAGTGTTGTACCTCATGATTCTTGACAAATGTATCTTTTCTTTTATGTACACTGAGAGCATATGCACCAAAGACAAATTCCTTCTGTGTCCAATCACAGTTGGCCAATAAAGAATTCTATTCTATTCTATTCTATTCTATTCTATTCTATTCTATTCTATTCTATTCTATTCTATTCTATTCTATTCTATTCTAATCAACTGAAATAATCATCTATTGTGATTACAAGTTTCAAACTTTACAACTCCAATACTGGAGTATAGTAAAATTGATTCATGGATATTGAGACTTCTGCATGAATCAGGCAGGGGGAGCAAGATAGCTACAGGAAGAAATCTGCAAGCTGATGAGAAAACCTCTTCATATACTGTAGAAGTAACACTGATGAGATTTTGACTTTAAACTGTGTGTGATTTCATAGTCTTGACAACAATTTTTCTTTAAAGGAAACATAAAATATGTTTAGTCTGTCAGATTCTAGCAAAGCTACTCTAGAGACAATGCTGTGCTTTAGAAAACCTTTTCACAAGTTGCCTTGCTGTCAATTGATAGCAAGCCTAGGTCTTTTACAAGGAAGACTTAATGCCTTCCTGATTGTCTCACCACCTGTTTGTGATTTGGGGAGCTGATCTTCTAAATATTCCCCAAGTAGCAGATGGGCTTGTTCAGAGGTGCTATTCACTTACCTTCCCTACCGGTTCGCAAATGTGAGCGTGCACGCTCGTTTCGCTTGCACGTGCCCCTTCCATGCATGCTCACAACCTTCGGAGCATGCACTTTGCTTATGCGTGCAACTTGCACGCATGCGCGCGGCTTCAAAGCATGCAGAAATAGGACAGCATAACGCCGGGGTGGGTGCCGACCTGCAGGTTGCCACTACCGGTTCATCTGAACTGGTCCGAACCAGCGAAATACCATCTCTGGGCTTGTCCCACCCTCTTCTGCCAGCTTCCCTTTCCTTCCTGATGGGTGTATTTCCAGTATGGGTGATCTCTATTCTCCTTCTGTTATGACACCCCACTGCCTTTTCAAGTAGCTTCAGAGGATGTTAGATACTCAATTTGTGATTTGGAAATTATATAGATTCCACGCCCCATGCTTCTGTGTCAGGAAATGAGGCAAAACATATCCTATTTAGTCACAATAAGTTTGTTAAAAGAGAGGTGTAGGGTTGCCTCATTCCCCCCTTAGTTCTACTGGAAAAGAGATGGGAGTTTTCTCCCACATGAATAATGGAGTGAAGAGAACGTAGTAGAAGTCAGGAAATAATGTTATATAACCTCCATTATATCCAATTATGCATAGAATAGAATAGAATAGAATAGAATAGAATAGAATAGAATAGAATAGAATAGAATAGAATAGAATAGAATTCTTTATTGGCCAAGTGTGATTGGACACAGAAGGAACTTGTATTTGGTGCATATGCTCTCAGTGTACATAAAAGAAAATAAACATTTGTCAAGAATCATGAGGTACAAAACTTAATGATTGTCATAGGGTACAAATAAGCAATCAGGAAACAATCACTATTAATATAAATCATAAGGATACAAGCAACAAGTTACAGTCATACAGTCATAAGTGGGAGGAGATGGGTGATAGGAACGATTAGAAGACTAATATTAATATTAATGCAGCCTTAGTGAATAGTTTGACAGTGATGAGGGAATTATTTGTTTAGCAGAGTGATGGCGTTTGGGAAAAAACTGTTCTTGTGTCTAGTTGTCTTGGTGTGCAGTGCTCTATAGCGTCGTTTTGAGGGTAGGAGTTGAAACAATTTATGTCCAGGATGCGAGGGGTCAGTAAATATTTTCACGACCCTCTTTTTGACTCATGCAGTATATAGGTCCTCAATGGAAGGCAGGTTGGCAGTAATTGTTTTTTCTGCAGTTCTGATTATCCTCTGAAGTCTGTGTCTGTCTTGTTGGGTTGGAGAACCAAACCGGACAGTTATAGAGGTGCAGATGACAGACTCAATAATTCCTCTGTAGAACTGCATCAGCAGCTCCTTGGGCACTTTGAGCTTCCTGAGTTGGCGCAGAAAGAACATTCTTTGTTGTGCTTTTTTATGACATTTTTGATGTTAGGTGACCATTTTAGGTCTTGAGATATGACAGAACCAGGAAATTTGAAGGTCTCTACTGTTGATACTGTGTTGTCTAGTATTGTAAGAGGTGGTAGAATGAGAGGGTTTCTCCTAAAGTCTACCACCATTTCTATGGTTTTGAGTGTGTTCAGTTCCAGATTGTTCCGGTCGCAACACGAGCCTAGTTGTTCAACCTCCTATCTGTATGCGGTTTCACCGTTGTCTTGAATGAGACCAATCACTGTTGTATCATCTGCAAACTTCAGTAGTTTAACAGATGGATCATTTGAGATGCAGTCATTGGTATATAGAGAGAAGAGAAGTGGTGAGAGTACACAGCCTTGGGGGTCCCCTGTGCTAATTGTACAGGTATCTGATGTGATTTTGCCTAGCTTCACCTGCTGCTTCCTGTCTGTTAGGAAGCTTGTGATCCACTTACAAGTGTGTTCAGGTACCGCTAGCTGATTTAGTTTAGTTAGAAGAATGTTCGGTATGATGGTATTGAATGCTGAACTAAAGTCCACAAAGAGGACCCTTGCGTAGGTCTTTGGAGATTCAAGATGTTTAGGATGTAGTGCACAGCCATATTAACAGCATCATCTGTCGATCTATTTGTTCAGTATGCAAATTGAAGGGGGGGCTAACAGTGGATTCATGATGGTTTTCAAGTGGGACATCACTAGCCTTTCAAAGGTTTTCATAACTACAGATGTTAGAGCAACTGGTCTGTAGTCATACAGTTCCTTGATGGAGGGCTTCTTTGGCACTGGGATGATAGTAGAGCATTTGAAGCAAGAAGGAACATGGCATATCTCTAGTGATTTGTTGAAGATTTCGGTGAAGATGGGGGCCAATTGATCAGCACAGACTTTTAAGCAAGAAGGAGTTATCTTGTCTGGGCCTGGTGCTTTTCCTGGCTTCTGTCTGTGAAATAGATCTTGCACTTCCTTTTCTGTGATCACCAGGGGTTGTGAACCCAATGGGATGGGTTCAGTTGTAGGAGGTTTGGCTGTTGTTGGTGTGTCTGGGATGGAGGTTGTGGAGATAGGTGGCTGTAGTTTCCTTTCAAACCTGCAGTAGAACACGTTCAGGGCATCTGCCAGTTGCTGATTTTCTTCAGCTTGAGAAGGAGGTTTGCCATAACCAGTGATGTTTTTAAGAGTTTTCCACATGTTTGCTGGTTCATTTGTTGAGAACTGATTCCCTAGCTTTCCAGAGTAGCTTCTTTTTGCTGCTCTGATCTCCCTTGTTAATACATTTCTGGCCTGATTGTACAGCATTCTATCACCTTTTCTGTAGGCTTCCTCTTTGGAATGACGTAGCTGCTTAAGTTTAGCTGTGAACCAAGGTTTATTGTTACTGTATATTCGCAAGTTCCTGGTCGGTACACATAGGTCTTCACAGAAGCTGACATATGATGTTACAGTATCTGTGAGTTCATCCAGGTCTGCAGAGGTATCTTCAAAAATATTCCAGTCCATGCAGTCAAAGCAAGCCTGTAGCTTTAACTTTGCCTCTCCAGTCCAAGTCCTCACTGATTTAATTGTTGGTTTTGTGGCTTTAAATCTTTGTCTGTAAGCAGGTACAAGGTAAATCATGCAATGATCAGAGTGGCCCACAGCTGCTTGTGGTAAGGACCAATAAGCATCTTTTAGTGTTGTGTAGCAGTGGTCTAAAGTATTCTTTCCTCTGGTGGGACAATTGAGATGCTGAAAATATTTTGGAAGCTCTTTCCTTAAGTTACCTTTGTTAAAATCACCTAGAACCATGATGGTGAACCTATGGCACGCATGCCACAGGTAGCATGCAGAGCCATATCTGCTGGCATGCGAGCCGTTGCCCTAGCTCAGCTCCAGTGCGCATGTGTGCACTGGCCACCTGATTTTTGTCTCACGTGGAGGCTCTGGGAGGGTGTTTTTGGCCTCCAGAGGGCCTCCGGGGGGCGGGGGAAGGCATTTTCACCCTCCCCAGGCTCCAAGAAGCCTCTGGAGCCTGGGGAGGGCGTAAAACAGGCCTACCGGGCCCACCGGAAGTCTGGAAATGGGGAGGGTCATGCATGCATGCATGGGGGAGGGGCAGCACAGGGGGGTTATGCACACATGCAAAGAGGCACGTGGCACATGGGGGGAATTAAATTATGGGTGTAGGCACACATGTGTGGGTGAAAGCACAAGCACGCACGCTTTCGGCACCCGAGGGAAAAAAGGTTCGCCATCACTTACCTAGAATAATGGCCAGGGAATCTGGGTATTTGGCTTCAGTGTCCATAATCTGATCAGCTAGTGTTTGTAAAGCCTTGTTTACACAGGCTTGTGGCGGGATATACACCGCAATTAGTAGAAATGATGTGAACTCACATGGAGAATAAAAAGGTTTACAGTTGATAAGTAAAGACTCTAAGTTTTCATCATAGAATTTGTGTATTATAGTTATGTCCTGAGACCAGCTGTTGTTGATATATATATACATAAGCCTCCTCCCTTTCCCCCCCTGATAGTTCTACAATCCTGTCAGTTCTAAGTATCTGAAACCTGGTATATGTCATTATTTGTCATCAATTTCCTTGTTTAGCCAGGATTCAATAAAGCATAGGGCAGATGCGTTGTAAAAATTAGAATTGCATCTGTTTAAAAGGAGTATTTCATCCATCTTATTAGCAAGTGAACGTCAATTGGTAAGAAAGATTGAAGGAAGCAGGTTTTTTTAAATTCCCTTATTCCTTAGTCTATTTAAAATCCCCGCCCTTTTACCTCTTCGTCTCTGTCGTCTGCATTTGCTTTTGGTGATCCATATTTCCGGGGAATTAGCTTCCTCCTGTGTTAGAATCTCCTCCGTGTTTGTAAAGACAGGTGGGGGTGAGGTTACAGAGAGCTGCTCCTTAAAGAAACATTCCTTAATTCTTAGCAGATGGTCTCGTATGAAATCCGTAGAGAATCGCAGAGAATAATAGAAAATAAAGAAACCATTTGAGAGCATTTCACCGAGGCAGCCTTCGTCGGCGCCATCTTGGATCCAACTTAGTAGATCATGGGTGTCAAACTCGCCGTGTCACGTTGCCATCATGTGACATTTTGTAATGTTTTCCCATTCACAGAGCTGGAGTGGGCGTGGCCTGCACGTGACGCATCCGGCCTGCGGGCAACCAGTTTGACACCCCTGGCTTAGATAGTTATTGCTGAGTAAATCATTGAGAAAATGTTAATTAATACAACAACAATCAAACAAAATAAAATACTTAGTGCATTCTACCACATGCAGCCACATAATATTATTAATGTATTATTTATAATGTTAATCCAAACACTTAATCATATGATTACTAATCTAATATTGAATTGAGTTCTGAGCTGTGTTGCAATAGTAGCAAGGCTTCAATGTGCATTAAGACATTATTTATATGGGCAAATATTATTTTTCTGTCTGTAGTCTGATAGAATAAAATTAAAAATTTCATAGCCTAAGGCCATTTCTTGACAGGGCAGAGGCAATGCTAAATTGGATTGAGCAACCCATTGCCAGGGACTTAATGCTAGGATGCTAGATCCTGTTTCCCCAACTACTTACCAATCACTGTTTCTGATCCTATTTCTAACACCAAGGTGTTATGAAATAATAATTCTATTTCTAATGAATAAAGGAAACCAACAGGCAATAGAAAAGTTTATCCAGCAATGATTATTGGATCTATATCAGATATCAATATTGGGATAGTTTCAGTACTTAGAAACATACATAGCTCCATGTGTCCATTTCTCATTGATTCAATGCATGGTTTTGCCATATATGGTTAAACTGTAGAAAGTTTATAATGGTACTTTGCTCCCTACATGATCTTCTGTAATGCCGATTAGTCATTTCTCCCATTTTAGAATATTTTGACATGCATATTAATTTAATATTAATTGGTTGTTGTGAGCTGCACAGAGTTGCTTAAAATATATATCTTTTAAATAAGCAAATAAACACTAATTTATTAGCTTGGGTTTCTTGCACATGACTTGTCTGTTTAGATCTAATGGAGAAGGCCCTTTATATCTCTCTATAGATGATTTGCCTCTATGGCAATAGGTTTTTAGTTTATTTTTGTTTTATTTTTTTCCTGGGGGAGGGAAGAGGTTCTTGTAAGAAAGTGAGTGGGTTGGACAAGGCATTTCTTGTTTGCTGGCAGACAAACAATAGTTAGCTGTCATTGCTGCAAAGCTAAGTTCTGATTCATCCTTGGTTCTCTATGAGCACTGTAAACTTACAAAAAAGCAAAACATGTCCTTACTTCATCTCTCTTGGAATAAAACAAACTGCCCTTCAAAGTCTTAATTGAGGAATGAGTAAGCTCATTGTCTACAAACTCACAGTCTATCATTTCATTTTCTGTTCAGTGTAGAAATACTACGCTGCTTACTAAAAACTCTGTAGGGCAGGAACAATGTCCTTGTTTTCCTCTTCTTTCCAGAACCACACAAGAAAGAAAAGCTAATAGAAGTAGGAAACTACACCCCATTTTCTCACCTCTGTCTTCTCAGAAACATATTGATATTGAATGCCATTGAAAATTTATCATAATTCTTTTACCCTTTCATTTTAGCAGACAGGCCAAAGAAGGCTGCACATGTGAAAGAATCTGGTAAGACCTGGGTATTTTTTTTTCAAAATTACACTTTCTAGTTTGAATACTTTCTATTAATTCATGCAAGATTGTTGATGTGAGCATGCCGTGGAAGAAAACATTGAGTAATGAAATGAAATGACATGAAAAATAGACTACATCTTGTTCGTATGAGTTACTTAGGACTAATCCCTACAGCCCCCTATCTGCTGCCTCAAAAGCATCCATATTCTGGTCTTCACTGAATAATTCTTGCTATCTCTTCAATCCATTCACTGAGTCTGGACGAACCATGTCTGCATATGTAATTACATTTTTCTCATAGTAATTATCTCCAGTATGAAAGGCATTTAAAGGACACACTAACAAGTCTATCTAATGGGCTTATTATTTTCCTTATAGAATTCCATGCTGCTAACAAAGTTTGTTTGATAATATGTCCATTTAAATGTTTATCCTCCTTTGTGTCTCATAAATATCTGTGAAGTCTATTAGTAATATTAACATTCTACTAATCAAGAATTTTATTCATTCTGTTACCCATGACAAGTAACTCGCTTTCTCATTTAATATAAATTTTGAAGAACAAAACCACAATTTACCGTATTTATCGGCGTATAACACGCACCGGCATATAACACGCACCCCCATTTTAACAATAAAATTTGAGTAAAAATTTTTTTAATTAAAAATAAATGACTTGGAATGTCTGAACTTAATGTTGGATTCATATTTATAACATTATAACATGAACTATAACATTAACTCCTCTTATAAGGCAAATATGAAATGAAAAAGCACCTCTTTGAATGAAAAAAGAATTGCTTTCTGGGAAACCAAAAAATTCTTCATCTTCACTTTCCTACCATCTTTCTTTTTCTTTCTGTCTTCCTTCCTTCCTAACATCTTTCTTTCTTTCTTTCTTTCTTTCTTTCTTTCTTTCTTTCTTTCTTTCTTTCTTTCTTTCTTTCTTTCTTTCTTTCTTTCTTTTTTCCTTCTTTCTTTCTTTCTGTCTGTCTTTCTTTTTTTCTGTCTGTCTTCCTTCCTTCCTAACTTCTTTCTTTCTGTCTGTCTGTCTGTCTTCTTTCTTCTTCTTTCCTTCCTTCCTAACATCTCTTTTTCTTTCTTTCTGTCTTCCTTCCTTTCTAACTTCTTTCTTTTTCTTTCTTTCTTTCTTTCTTTCTTTGTTTTTTTCTTTCTTTCTTTCTGTCTGTCTTTCTTTCTTTTTCTTTCTTTCTTTCTGTGTGTCTTCCTTCCTAACTTCTTTCTTTCTTTCTTTCTTTCTTTCTTTCTTTCTTTCTTTCTTTCTTTCTTTCTTTCTTTCTTTCTTTCCGTCTGTCTGTCTTCTCCTTCCTTCCTTCCTTCCTTCCTTCCTTCCTTCCTTCCTTCCTTCCTTCCTTCCTTCCTTCCTTCCTTCCTTCCTTCCTTCCTTCCTTCTGTCTTTCTCCCTGTAGGAGAAAGAAGGAACCTCTGTTGCCGTCTCCCGCGGGGCTGCAGCCACCCGACTGAGTCCCCGACCGTGGCAGCATCCCTGCTGTTCTCCGGCCAAGCGGCCGAAGGAGCCCTGGAGCCCTGACGCCGCCCTGCATCTCGGTCTCTTGGGGCTTGTCCGGCAGCCTGCTGGGAAGGCTGCGACGCAGGGAGGGAAGGAGCTGCTATTGCCGCTCCGGCATGTCTCTGTGGCTGACCGGGGAGCCGCGTCCTTGTTAACAATGGAGAAGCTGCGCGGAGCAGAGGCGCCTGGCGAGCGAGGCGAGTGGCTGCATCGGCGGCAGGCTCCTGCCCGCGTCTCCCGCCCGCCTGCCCACCTCTTGCCTTAGCATTTAAAAGAATGAGAGGCGGGCGGGCGGGAGACGCGGGCAGGAGCCTGCAGCCGATGTAGCCACTCACCTCACTCGCCAGGCGCCTCTGCTCCGCGCAGCTTCTCCATTGTTAACAAGGACGCGGCTCCCCGGTCAGCCACAGAGACATGCCGGAGCGGCAATAGCAGCTCCTTCCCTCCCTGCGTCGCAGCCTTCCCAGCAGGCTGCCGGACAAGCCCCAAGAGACCGAGATGCAGGGCGGCATCAGGGCTCCAGGGCTCCTTCGGCCGCTTGGCCGGAGAACAGCAGGGATGCGCCCGCCCGTTTTTGAGCTGCCCCCAGAGCGGTGAATCAGCTGGGATCGGCGTATAACACGCAGGTAGAGTTTTGGCTTCTAATTTTAGTTTTAAAACTGCGTGTTATACGCCGATAAATACGGTACTTAGATACATGCTCATGGCAATGAGAATAAATTTTCCACAGAATTGGAAGAAATAAACAATTCTGTTGATATCTGATTGGCTACTTAAATTTGGAGAATATGCGGCAATAACAAAAACAAACAGCATATATACAAACAGGAAAAAATAAGTGCCACTTAATCTCTGCTTTATTTTAATAATTAAATCACAAGACTAATTAACTGTGATCTTGGTTTCTCATTTCACTAATTATATATAATATACGGAATAAGCACACCCTTATAGACTCTGAAGGAGAAATCATGTTCTGTTCTTCTTCTTACATCCTAGAAACACATAAAAAAGAAAAGCCAATAGAAATAGGTTAGTATGTTAATTTTTTTTTCTCTTAAAACCACAAAATACAATTTGGACATGGATATGGGTTATACATGTTCAAATTGCAGAATAACTGAAATCCTTATATCTTCTTCTTTTAGCGAAAGTGCCAAAGAAACATGTACATGTAAAGAAATCTGGTAAGATTGGATTAAAAAACATATCTCAGAAATGGTACTGTTCCCTTTGAACACTTAGTGTAAATTAACAGAAGATTATGGAAATGGATGTTCCACATTTTAAGTGCTTACCTAGTGAAATAAAGCCCAAAATTTGCATAATAAATTACTAGGCCTCATCCAGACAGCCCTATCGTTTTGGCTCCAACATGCTTGCCTTTTCTTGAGGATGTCCGCACATTGGATCTTGGTATTGAAGCCAGATTACTGGAAGAAGGGGTAGAAACTGCACAAGCTTATCTCAAGTCAGAAGACATATAAGCCTTAAGAAGAAAACCACAGAAACAAAAAAGAATAGATAATAGAGTGCATTCTGCCAACTGAATCCAGAATCTATTCAATCCCAGATTAGTTTTGTTTATGGAATTAAAGATAGATAGATAGAATTCTTTATTGGCCAAGTGTGATTGGACACACAAGGAATTTGTCTTTGGTGCATATGGTCTCAGTGTACATAAAAGAAAAGATACATTTGTTAAGAATCATGAGGTACAACACTTAATGATTGTAATAGGGTATAAATAAGCAATCAGGAAACAATCAATATTGATATAAATCGTAAGGATACAAGCAACAAGTTATAAGTGGGAGGAGATGGGTGATAGGAACAATGAGAAGACTAATAGTAATAGTAATGTAGCCTTAGTGAATAGTTAGACAGTGGTGAGGGAATTATTTGTTTAGCAGAGTGATGGCATTTGGGAAAAAACTGTTCTTGTGTCTAGTTGTCTTGGTGTACAGTGCTATATAGCGTTGTTTTGAGGGTAGGAGTTGAAACAGTTTATGTCCAGGATGCAAGTCCTCAAACTGTCATTTGCTGCTTTGTTAAGTATTAGATTATAGACTGTTTATTTTGAACATTTGCGGGTAAATGCAAAAATCATTTTCTGGTCATATAAACCTTGTTATTTTTTAAAAAATCAACAAAAATGAATATGTGAGTTATCTAGTCAGAGGAGTCTCCTGAATTCTACCTTAATTTTAATTGAGGAATTAAAACATTCTGTCTCTAAGTGCCCTCAATTTATTACTTCCTTCTTTGTTAAGTATGGAATCACTGTTTATTTTGAATACCCGAATGCAGAAATCAAGTTCAAACCTTCTTCTTATTTTCTAGAACCAGACAAGAAAGAAAAGTCAATAGAAATAGGTAGGCATGCTCTTGATTGTCCTACATTTACTTACCTAAAAGTTGTTTTAAGCCTAAATATTCAACATGTGTGATAATCAATACATTTAAATCTTTTCATTTCAGCCAAGCTGCCAAAGAAGGCTGTGTATGCAAACAAAACTGGTAAGGCTAAGGATAAAAAAATCTGGGACATTCAACTTTCTACCTTGAAAATTAATCAAAGACTACAGAAATGAGTGTTCTATAAGACAACTATTGAACTAAAATATCAAACATTGATGGGAGATGATTCAATCTTTTGTCAACCATGCTAAATTGACTTAATGGGGAAATCCAAAATTAAAAATCTGGGGGGGGGGAATGTTGATATGGAAAAATTGGATGAAAATTGGAATATTGATTTTGGAGCAATTGGTAGATGATGATGACAAATTTTTAACATATGATATGCTAAGAGACAAATATCATTTATTAGATGTAACTCAGTGGTAATATTTACAGCTACAATAATTGTTAACAGAATTGTAAACAGAATTGTTTGAACCAGCAACGTTTTCACTTTCTGAGACACCTGAGATACGAGAACAACTACCATATTTTTCGGAGTATAAGATGTACCTTTTTACCCCCAAAAAGAGGGTGAAAACTTGGGTGCGTCTTATACACCAAATGCAGACCCACCCACCCAGCCACCCCCACCCTTTGGCCTCTGTCTTCCAGCAATTTACCTGCTTGCAGGAAAGAGGGAAGAACCTGTAAAGCCAAGCAAGTCAGTAGGAGTTTCCCGATGGACAGCTGATTAGGTTTGCCATGTGGGAAAATGAAAGTGAAACTAACTACAAAGGCAAATAGCTGGGAGAGACAGGCAGGTTTTTATTTTTTGCTGAACTGGATGGAAGGGGGTAAGTGAATAACTATAAATGTCTGTAGAATGTTCAAATTATTAGACTTATTTTTTAAAGACTGCTTTATTATTGTTCTAGAGCCAGGGGCAATTTTAAGACTTGTGGACCTCAACTCCCAGAATTCCACAGCCAGCTTTGTTAGCTTTGCTGGCTGTGGAATTCTGGGAGTTGAAGTCCACAAGTCTTAAAGTTGCCAAGGTTGGAGATCCCTGTAAATCTAGACAACTTAACAAAATAAAGAAGCTTTTTAAAATAAATGCTTGCTCTGAAGAGGCCCAGTGCTATTGTATCTTCTTTTAAATAATAGAGAATAATGTATACTTCTAGAAATTTTAATTAATTTTAACAGCTCTGTACAAGTATAGTATGAAATGTAACAGTGTCCTGTTTAGTATTAGAGTTTTGTTACCTTGGAGTAGATCTATTTAAATAATTGGGAAGAGTTAGTGTGACTACATTTAAGAAAACTTTCTGGCATAATGTACATTTGCTATTTCTTTGCTATTTCTATGGGCCAGGCACACATGCACAGAAATACACAGCAAACAGTGTATATCATCTGTGCTGTTTGCTGTTTGCTGTTTGGCAAATTGCTTGGAGGCAGAGGCCTTTTCCCCTTGTTTTCCTCCCCCAAAATTAAGGTGCGTCTTATACTTCGGTGCGTCTTATACTCCGAAAAATACGGTAGTTAAATCTTTTAAAACAAAGAAACCAATTATTCATTTCAACAGATATTATCAAAAAAATCAATTCAATATGTAAAAGGTAAATGATTAGTGGAATAAAAAATTAGATGTTCCTATATTGCCTAGACAATGAGACTGTGTCAATGAGACATCTATACCAAGAATATCAATAGATCTCAATTTACGACTTATAAAACCAAAAATAATATTTAGAATTTATTGGGCTCCATTATGTTTGTATAAAAAAGAATTGTGTAGGACAGCATTTTGTTGGGATGCAGTAATGGCAATGCTTCTTTAAAAGCATTAACTTTTGAGACAAAACAATGGATTACATAAATGTTGACTGTGCAACAAAAGCTGAGATTTTCTGAGGATAATATCTTAAATTACATGGAATTTGACAACTGAACGACATGGATTCTCCGTACCTTTATTGTAGCTGAAAGACTGATGCAACATTGAAATGATAAATATGTGGCTTTACTGGATTGAAGGTCTGATTACAGTTGCTACCTACGAGTGGATTGCCTATAGAATGTATACTTTGTGTGGATAAATATAAGAAAATATGAGACTCATTTATACAAAGTACTGTAGGTTAAAAAAAGAATGAAAATCATATAAATGTATTAGAAATATATATACCTGAATAATGTTTGTATTAGATTATATATAGAACTGTATCTGTTTATTGTTCTAACAACGTATTATACTCTGTATCCTATTTTTTCTGTTGTACTTTTTCACTTATTTTTAAGCACTTCTTATACATTGTTTTGATAATGTATGTATCCTTTTGTTCCTTTTGCTTTTTTCTGTTATTGTTTTAAAAGCAATAAAATTATTTTAAAAATGTAGATGGGAGACTGCATTCTGTCCAATATGATTAATTAAGGAATTAAAAAATTATATTTTTAAGTGTCCTCACTCTATCACTTTTTCTGTTAAGTATGGAGTCATCCATTGTTTATTTTGAACACCTAAATGCAGAAATCATGTTCAAATCTTCCTCTTACTTTCTAGAAGCAGACAAGAAAGAAAAGCCAATAGATATAGGTAGGTATGGTCTAATTTCCCCACTTTTGCTATTTGAAAGATGTGGTATGTATATTAATTATCCATGTTCAATATTTATAATAATCAATATTCTTAAATCTTTTCCTTTTAGCCAAGCTGCTAAAGGCTGTGCATGCAAACAAAACTGGTAAGATCTAAGTAAAAATAATTCTAGAAAATTCCATTTTCCACTTTGAAAGGCTACAGAAATGAGAGTTCCAAGAGAAGCGCCTAATTGCTAAAAAATAAAACACCAATGTTTTGATTCCCTTCATTGCGCCCCCATCATGGGAAGAGATGGCCTATTCCAGTGATGGTGAACTTATGGCACATGTGCCACAGGTGGCACGCGGAGCCATATCTGAGGGCACACAAGGTGTTGCCCTATGTCAGCTCCAGCATGCATGCGCTCCCTGACCAGCTGATTTTCGGCCTTCTTTTCGTCCGTTTTCGCTCTCCCCGGGGTTCAGGAAAGCCTCCTGAAGCCTGGGGATGGTGAAAAACGGGCCAACAGGCCTACTGGATGTCCGGAGGCTTCAGTGAGGTCTGTGCGCATGCGTGGGGGGGGGGCAATGCAGGGGTTGTGCACATGCATGGGGGGAGGGCATTGCATTATGTGTGTGGGCATGTGCATGCACGCTATTGCGCACACGCGCACCCTTTTGGCACCCGAGTCAAAAAAGGTTCGCCATCACTGGCCTATTTTATTGGCCCTCCCCAGATGACTGATCATCTGTATGGCATTCTGGGGGAGCTTATGGTTTACTCTGTAGATCTGGTGGATGGTTTAGGTGAGGTCTCAGTTGTTTCCAGACATGGGTTTTTGACCAGAACACCCCCTAGGTTGCCTGTCTCTGTGCATCAATACCAGGGACACTTTAGATTATTGAGAAACCCCAGGAGATGGTGCACCAAAGAAATGCAAGTCTGATTGAATATGGGGAATTGCCGGTATTGCCTTGTAGTGATAAGGGCAGCAAAATGTAAGTTTTATAATGGTTGATAGTTGTCAAGTGGCCCTAGTTACGGTGACCCAGCCTCTCCTAGATTCTCTCAAGGATGGCCACTGGATCATCTGAACTGCTGTGATGGGGAATATTCTAGATATCTGACATATAATATTGCTCAGATTGACATTGAGTTGGATTCTGGCTGGGTGAGTCTGATCTGATCTGGGTGCCTAGTGCCCAGTCTTGTAGTATGATCTGGGTGAATCCTGAGGAATAGATAGGGTTCTCTGTGCTGTTGCTTTGGCTACTTGTTTGTTGGACCCAGGTCCCTCCTGAATTAGGTCTTTGCCACTGTACCGAACTCTCTCAGGGAAGGGTAGTGCCTAGAGCCCAGAAGAAGGTGGTGGTATTCCCTCTCTTCAAGACCCAACAATTTTATATAACTACTGACCTGTCTCTAATCTTCCCCTTTTGGGGAAGGTAGCTGAGAAGGTGATCAGACTACAATTAACAGAATAACAGAATTGGAAGGGACATTGTAGGTCATCTAGTCCAACGCCCTGCCCAAACCTTACACCATTTCTGACAGATGGCAGACCAATCTCTTCTGAGAACCCTCTAGGAACTGGATTATCTAGGCCAAGGGTGTCAAACTCAAGGCCTGCAACCTCAGCTTAGATCTGGCCTGCGGGGGGCCCCTGGAAACAGTGAAGGAACGGCCCGCGGTGCCTCTGCCAGTGAAAACAGACCCTCGAGCTCAATTTTTGGCTGCGACAGTCTCCTGCAACCCTCTGCCAGTGAAAACGTTTTCTCTGACAGCGGGTTGCAGGAGGCCGTCGCAGCCAAAAACAGAGCTCGGGAGCCTGTTTTCACTGGTGGAGCACTTGGGCCAGTACAGGCACCCCCGACATGAGTGACGTTGAGCTGGGAACACACACCTAGGCCATGCCTCCCCCTCCAAAGTCAGACACAACCTGATGCCGCCCTCAATGAAATCAAGTTTGACACCCCTGCTCTAGGCCTATTTCAGCTGGATTTCATGTCAGGATTCAATACAGAGACAGTCTCAGTAATCTGACTTCTGTAGATGACACAAAATTTCCAAGAAAAAAAACAGTGAATAAATCATAAAGTCCATTCTGCCAAGTGTGAGTTATACAGTAAGAACAGTCCCTTCAATCCCAACTTAGTTTTATTAGTCAAATTAAAAGGCTGGCTTAAAATGACTTCAATCTACCATTTAATTCTGTAGGAGAGGACCAGACTGAGCATGAGAGAGGGATCAAATGTGTCATCAGCCTCAAGTCCCTTTGCACCCACAAGATATCTAAATCCAGCCCACCTTGAATTCTGTCAACTCTTATCAACTGCCAATTTGCTTTGACAACTGCTAATTTGCTTTGACAACTGCCAATTTGAATTAGTAGTTCAGATTTTTGTAGAGAGTGTTAGCATGCAATAAATCTGTAGTCATTTGTACCACCTTGCTTCCTGATTTCTTGTCCATGACAATTCTGTGTAAAGTAGAGAATCACCCAGTTGTTTTTAGAAGTAGCCAAATACAGAAATAATGTTCTGGTCTTTTTCATATTGCCTAGAACCCTACAAGAAAGAAAAGCCATTAAAAACAGGTAAATATGAATTACTGTCCCATCTTTGCTTATGTGAAACATATTAATATAGTACAGCTGTGCAACATTTATTAAAACTGAGTACTTTTAACTTTAATTGGTCATTTGTGTTCAATCTATGTCAGAGTCAAAATGTTTGAAATTTTTTTTAGTCAAAGTGCCAAAGAAAGATATGCATGTAAACAAATCTGATAAGTGCCATGTAAAAATAAATTCAGAAAATTGCAGCTTTTTGTTTGAAGAATTGTTATAAATTAACACAACTCTATGAAGATGAGAGAAATAATGTTCTGGTCTTTCTCTTATTGTCTAGAACCCCACAAGAAAGAAAAGCCATTAGAAACAGGTAAACAGAGAAGCCATCTTTGATTATGTGAAACATGCTAATATAATATAACTGTGCAACATTTATTAAAACTCAGTATTTTTAATTTTCATTTTAGCCAAGCTGCCAATGAAGGATATCCATGTAAAAGAATCTGGTAAGATACAGATCAAAACAAGTCTAGCAATTTACATTTCAGTTAAAATAAAATTATTATGATTATGATTGCCTTGAAAAAGAGACCAGACCAAAAAAAAAATCAAATGATGATCAATAATAGAATGCCTTCTGCCACTCTTGGTTTCCTAGGACTCATTTCTTGCCCTACCTCTTAGATCAGGGGTCCCCAAACTTGGCAACTTTAACGTGTGGACGTCAACTCCCAGAATTCTGGGAGTTGAAGTCCACAAGTCTTAAAGTTGCCAAGTTTGGGGACCCCTGTCTTAGATCATTTGCTTACTGCTTGTTATAGATATATTCTTGAATGAGATCCTCTTTCTCAGGGCTAGCTTTCTGGAGAGGCCAGTTGAAGCTACTCCAGCTTATCAAATTAGAAAATGGTATTTTCTATGAGAGAGCAGAGAGACAGACTTCCTCCATGTCTATTCTCTGTTGCCTGGAGAATGAATCTTTAGTGTTGCCAGCATTCTGGGCTCTAAACTTATAGAAGGGGGCCATATCAATTGGTTATAAATGCCCTCCGTAGTTAATTTAATTTTGACAATCAGAGATATTGGAACTTTCACACTTAAAAGTTTATCCTTCCTTTTTAGGGAGAGTTAGCCAATACCAAAAACCAAAACTGAGTGTTAGAAGGGAAGAATAGAATAGAGGTGGAAGGGATCTTGGAGATCTTCTAGTCCAGCCCCCTGGTCAAGCAGGAAACCCTATAACTTTCTCTAAGTTTCAGTGCCCCCATCAGTAATCGCTACCCTTAAATAGAATCTTGTGAGACTGAAAATATTTCTCTGCTCCTCTTTCTAATCTTTTAGAGGGAGGGTCCCTTTAGTACGAACACCCAAATCATGTTCTGGTTTTCCTCTTACTTTCTAGAACCTCACAAGAAAGAAAAACCAAAAGAAATGGGTAAGAGCTCTCTTATTTTGTCTTCTGTGCTTCTCTGGAACATATGGGCATTAAAGGGATAATGATTATTTGGATTCAATTTATGTCATAGTCGAAATGTTTGAATCTTTTTTCTTTTAGTCAAAGTGCCAAAGAAAGATATGCATGTAAACAAAACTGGTAAGTGCCACGTAAAAATAAATCTAGAAAATTGCATCTTTCAATTTGAAAAATTGTTATAAGTTAACACAACTCTGTGAAGATGAGAGAAATAATGATCTGGCCTTTCTCTTATTGTCTAGAACCCCACAAGAAAGAAAAGCCATTAGAAATAGGTAAATATGAATTACTGCCCCATCTGTGTTTATGTGAAAGATATTAATATATTACAATTATGCAACATTTATTAAAACTCAGTATTTTTGACTTTTCATTTTAGCCAGGCTACCGATGAAGGCTATCCATGTAAAAGAATCTGGTAAGATCTGTATAAAATAGACCCAGCAATTTACACTTCCCACCAGTTAACACAAAATTATGATGATGAGTTGCCTTGAAAAAGAGACAGAGAATTAAAAAAAAAGAATAATAGACAGCCCACTCTTGGTTTCCTAGGACTCATCTCTTGTCCTGCTTCCTAGATCATTTGCTTATCACTTGCTGAAGATACATCCTTGTATGAGATCCTCTTTCTCAGGGCTGGCTTGCTGGAGAGGCCGGTTGAAGCTACTCCAGCCTATCCAACTAGAAAATGGTATTTTCTATGAGAGAGCAGAGAGACAGACTTCCTCCATGTCTATTCTGTGTTGCCTGGAGAATGAATCTTTAGTTTTGCCAGCATTCTGGGCTTTAAAACCTATAGGAGGACCATATCAATTGGTTATAAATGCCTCCATAGTTAATTTAATTTTGACAATCAGAGATATTGGAACTTTCACACTTAAAGTCTATCCTTTCTTTTTAGGGAGAGTTAGCCTACCCAATACCAAACCCCAAAACTGAGTGTTAGAATAGAAGAATTGAATAGAGGTGGAAGGGATGTTGGAGGTCTTCTAGTCCAGCCCCCTGGTCAAGCAAGAGACCGTATAATGTTCTCTAAGTTACAGTGCTCCCATCAGTAATCAGTAGCCCTTAAATCTTGTGAGACTGAAAATATTTTTCCCCCTCCCCTTTAAAGTTTTTTAGAGGGAGGGTCCCTTTAGTATGAAGGCCCAAATGTTGACATCATGTTCTGGTTTTCCTCTTACTTTCTAGAACCCCACAAGAAAGAAAAACCAAAAGAAATGGGTAAGAGCTCTCTTATTTTGTCTTCTGTGCTTCTCTGGAACATATGGGCATTAAAGGGATGTTGATCATTTGGATTCAATCTATGGCATAGTCGAAATGTTTGAATCTTTTTTCTTTTAGTCAAAGTGCCAAAGAAAGATATGCATGTAAACAAAACTGGTAAGTGCCACGTAAAAATAAATCTAGAAAATTGCACCTTTCTGTTTGAAAAATTGTTATAAGTTAACACAACTCTGTGAAGATGAGAGAAATAATGATCTGGCCTTTCCCTTATTGTCTAGAACCCCACAAGAAAGAAAAGCCATTAGAAATAGGTAAACATGAATTACTGCCCCACCTTTGCTTATGTGAAAGATATTAATATATTACAATTGTGCAACATTTGTTAAAACTCAGTATTTTTGACTTTTCATTTTAGCCAGGCTACCGATGAAGGCTATCCATGTAAAAGAATCTGGTAAGATCTGAATCAAAATGAATCCAGCAATTTACACTTCCCATCAGTTAACACAACATTATTATTTTATTTGTTTGTTTGTTTGTTTGTTTATTTGTCAAGCTTAACAGATATAATTATAAACATGATTATGAATACAGGAAATGGATACAAATAAATGGGGACAGAAGGACAGGGACGGTAGGTCCACTTATGCACGCCCCTTACAGACCTCTTTGGAATGGGGTGAGGTCAACAGTAGACAGTCTAAGGTTAAAGTTATTATTATGAGTTGCCTTGAAAAAGAGACAGAGAATTAAAAAAAAAAGAATAATAGACAGCCTTCTGTCCACTCTTGGTTTCCTAGGACTCATCTCTTGTCCTGATTCCTAGATCATTTGCTTATCACTTGCTGAAGATACATCCTTGTATGAGATCCTCTTTCTCAGGGCTGGCTTGCTGGAGAGGCCGGTTGAAGCTACTCCAGCCTATCCAACTAGAAAATGGTATTTTCTATGAGAGAGCAGAGAGACAGACTTCCTCCATGTCTATTCTGTGTTGCCTGGAGAATGAATCTTTAGTGTTGCCAGCATTCTGGGCTCTAAACTTGTAGAAGAGGACCATATCAATTGGTTATAAATGCCCTCCATAGTTAATTTAATTTTGACAATCAGAGATATTGGAACTTTCACACTTAAAGTCTATCCTTTCTTTTTAGGGAGAGTTAGCCTACCCAATACCGAAAACCAAAACTGAGTGTTAGAAGGGAAGAATAGAATAGAGCTGGAAGGGATCTTGGAGATCTTCTAGTCCAGCCCCCTGGTCAAGAAGGAGAACCTATAATGTTCTCTAAGTTACAGTGCTCCCATCAATAATCAGTTGCTCTTAAATCTTGTGAGACTGAAAATATTTATCTGCTCCTCTTTCTAGTCTTTTAGAGGGAGGGTCCCTTTAGTACAAACACCCAAATGTTGACATCATGTTCTGGCTTTCCTCTTACTTTCTAGAGCCCCACAAGAAAGAAAAGCCAAGACAAATGGGTAAGAGCTCTCTTATTTTGTCTTCTGCGCTTCTCTGGAACATATGGGCATTAAAGGGATGTTGATCATTTGGATTCAATCTATGTCATAGCCCCAATGTTTGAATCTTTTTCTTTTAGCCAAAGTGCCAAAGAAAGATGTGCACGTTAACAAAACTGGTAAGTGCCGTGTAAAAATAAATCGAGAAAATTGCACCTTTTTGTTTGAAAAAATGTTATAGGTTAACACAACTCTGTGAAGATGAGAGAAATAATGTTCTGGTTTTTCTCTTATTGTCTAGAACCCCACAGGAAAGAAAAGCCATTAGAAACAGGTAAATATTAATTACTGCCCCATCTTTGTTTATTCGAAACATACCGTATTTTTCGGAGTATAAGACGCACCTTTTTACCCTCAAAAAGGGGGTGAAAATTTGGGTGCGTCTTATACACCGAATGCAGCCCCACCCAGCCACCCCCACCCTTTGGCCTCTGCCTGCCAACAATTTACCTCTTTGCAGCAAACAGAACAGAAACAGAAGCCTTATTAGCACACTAAAAGATTACTTGCCTCCCAATCTACAGCTGACAGAGGCTTGCAAGCCAGTGGTAAAATGAAACTAACTATGGTGGCTGTAATGAGACAAAATGCTGGGAGATAAACTGCTGGCAATGTTACCTTGCTGAAATTGCAAGGAGGTAAGCTACAGCTACTGTAACCTAGAGGAAAGAGCTCTTGCCTCACAGTCAGGAGGTTGTGAGTTCTATCCTAGGTAGAGGCAGATTCTGTTAATATGTTATTTTCTTAAATGTTTGTAGAGTGTTCAAATTATAAGACTTATTTTTTAAAGACAGCTATATTATTGTTCTAGACAACTTAACAAAATGAAAAAGCTTTTTAAAATAAATGCTTGCTCTGAAGAGGCCCAGTGCTATTGTATCTTCTTTTAAATAGCAGAAAGCCTTCCAGAAAGCCACATCAATTTTAAAGATCTGTAAAAGTATAATCTGAAATGTCCTGTTTTAGTATTAAGTATTAGTAGTAGGAGCCGAGATGGTGCAGTGGTTAAATGCAGCACTGCAGGCTGCTAGTTCAGCAGTTCAGCTGTTCAAATCTCACCGGCTCAAGGTTGACTCAGCCTTCCATCCTTCTGAGGTCGGTAAAATGAGGACCCAGATTGTTGGGGGCAATATGCTGAACTCTGTAAACCGCTTAGAGAGGGCTGTGAAGCACTATGAAGCGGTATATAAGTCTAAGTGCTATTGCTATTGCTAGTATTAAAATAAGGCAGCTGAATTAAACCCTGACTTAGTCATGTTTGGAGTAGATCTATTTAAATAATTGGGAGGAGTTAGTGTGATTACATTTAAGAAAACTTTCTGGGATTAATATACTGCCATAATGTACATTTCTCCAATTCTTTGCCATTTCTATGGGTGAGGCACACATGCACAGAAATACACAGCAAACAGTGTATATCATCTGTGCTGTTTGCTGTTTGCTGTTTGGCAAATTGCTGGGAGGCAGAGGCCTTTTTTCCTTGTTTTCCTCCCCCAAAACTAAGGTGTGTCTTATACTTCGGTGCGTCTTATACTCTGAAAAATTCGGTATATAATATAGTACAACTGTGCAACATTTATTAAAACTCAGTATTTTTAACTTTTCATTTTAGCCAGGCTACCGATGAAGGATATCCATGTAAAAGAATCTGGTAAGATCTGAATCAAAATAGATCCAACAATTTACACTTCCCATCAGTTAACACAAAATTATTATGATGAGTTGCCTTGAAAAAGAGACTAGAAAAATCAAATAATGATGAATAATAGAGTGCCTTCTGCCCACTCTTGGTTTCCTAGGATTCATCTCTTGCCCTGCTTCCTAGATTATTTGCTTATCAGTTGTTGAAGATATATTCTTGTCTGGGATCCTCTTTCTCAGGGCTGGATTGCTGCCAGAGGGAGGGGCCCTTTAGTATTAAAGCCTAAATGTTGATATCATGTTCTGGTTTTCCTCTTACTTTCTAGAACCCCACAAGAAAGAAAAGCCAAGAGAAATGGGTAAGAGCTCTCTTATTTTGTCTTCTGTGCTTCTCTGGAACATATGGGCATTAAAGGGATGTTGATCATTTGTATTCAACCTATGTCATAGCCCAAATGTTTGAATCTTTTTCTTTTAGCCAAAGTGCCAAAGAAAGATGTGCATGTAAACAAAACTGGTAAGTGCCACGTAAAAATAAATCGAGAAAATTGCACCTTTCTGTTTGAAAAATTATTATAGGTTAACACAACTCTGTGAAGATGAGAGAAATAATGTTCTGGTCTTTCTCTTATTGTCTAGAACCCCACAAGAAAGAAAAGCCATTAGAAACAGGTAAACATGAATTACTGCCCCACCTTTGCTTATGCGAAACATATATAATATAGTACAACTGTGCAACATTTATTAAAACTCAGTACTTTTAACTTTTCATTTTAGCCAAGTTACCGATGAAGGATATCCATGTAAAAGAATCTGGTAAGATCTGGATAACTTCCCAACAGTTAACACAAAATTATTACGATGAGTTTCCTTGAAAAAGAGACTGACAAGAAAAATCAAATAATGATGAATAATAGAGTGCCTTCTGCCCACTCTTGGTTTCCTAGGACTCATCTCTTGCCCTGCTTCCTAGGTCATTTCCTTATCAGTTGTTGAATATATATTCCCATGTGGGATCCTGTTTCTCAGGGCTGGCTTGCTGTAGAGGCCTGTTGAAGCTACTACAGCTTATACAACTAGAAAATGTATTTTCTATGAGAGAGCATAAAAAGACCTCCTCCATGTGTATAATGTTTTGCCTTTAGTGTTGTCAGCATTCTAAACTAAACCTATAGCTCTAAACAGATAGAACGACCATATCAATTGGTTAATTTAATTTTGACAATCACAGATATTGGAACTTTCACAGTTAAAGTTTATTCTTTGTTTTTTGGGAGAGTTGGTCTACCCAATTCTTTAAAACAAAACTGAGTATTCTCTAAGTACAGTACTCCCATCAGTAATCATTAGCCCTTAAATAGAATCTTGCAAAACTGAAAGTATTTCTATCCTCCTTTTAAAAAAAAATTCTTTAGAGGAAGCGTCCCTTCTGAAATGCTAAAAAAACTTCCACCCCCCCCCCTGCAGACTAAGCTGCCTTTTATCAGACCACTGACAGGGTTGCTTCTGTCTCCCAAGGTCACTTCCACATACCATCACAGTACAGTAATCTCTTCACAGCTTTGCCAGACATTGTTTATTCCAGGACCATTTCTTACATAGCTGCCTCTACCCTCTACCCTCTGTTCTTCTTCATGTAGTAGTCTTCATCTGCCTTCCTCTGCCTGCCTGATTCCGTTCCCCATTAGAAGTCTCCAACCAAGAGTGACTCCTTTCCCACATCATGTTCCTCTTCCCTCTGCTGCCCCTTCCTTTAACTTTGAACTTGGTAGAGAACATTGCAGCAGGAGAAGGAACAAACCACTGTCTTTGTGCCAGGAGAAGAATCTTTCCCTTTAATATGAACACCCAATTTTGACATCATGTTCTGGTTTTCCTCTTATTTTCTAGAACCCCACAAGAAAGAAAAGCCAAGAGAAATGGGTAAGAGCTCTCTTATTTTGTCTTCTGTGCTTCTCTGGAACATATGGGCATTAAAGGGATAATAATCATTTGGATTCAACCTAAGTCATAGCCCAAATATTTGAATCTTTTTTTTTAGGCAAAGTGCCAAAAAAAGATGTGCATGTAAACAAAACTGGTAAGTGCCACGGAAAAATAAATCTAGAAAATTGCATCCTTCCATTTGAAAAATTGTTATAAGTTAATACAACTTTATGAAGATGAGAGAATAATATATGGGCATTAAAGGAATATTTATCATTTGGATTCAATCTATGTAATAGTCAATGATTCATAGATAATTTGGATTCAATCTATGTAATAGTTGAAATGTTTGAATCTTTTTTCTTTTAGCCAAAGTGCCAAGGAAATATGTAAACAAAGCTGATAAGTGCCATGTAAAAATAAATCTAAAAAATTGCACCTTTCTTTTTGAAGAATTGCTATAAGTTAATGCAACTCTATGAAGATGAGTGTTCTGTGAAACCAATGAATTAAAATGACCAACCTAGACGAAAGACTACATTGTGACCATTTTTGGATTTTCTATTCAGAAGAACCTGCTCAATTTGGCTTCATTTTGAATATCAAATTAAAAGTTTCACTGACTTCACTGGACATTAAGAAATGTTTTTTGTTTTCCTCTTATTTCTAGAGCCACATAAGAAAGAAAAAACAGTAGAAATTGGTAAACATTCTCTCTTCTTTTTTCAATTTGCCTCCCTGCAGCACTGACATGGTGTACTGTTCAAAATTTATAGTAACCTAAAACAATAATTTTAGCCAAGCTTTCAGAGAAAGATAAACTTATCAAAGAATCTGGATAAAAGTAAATCTAGCAAAGTACACTTTCTGTAAGAGTGGTGTGTTTGTGTGAGCTGGAACTTGACCTGAGTTACTACTAGTTGTACAGGTTTAATATTTATAAAAGAAAAGAGAGTTGCTCATAGACAATACATTATAGGAATAGGCAAAGCTAGCTACATCCTGCCAGGGGAAATTAAAAGAAAATACATTGCATGCATATATTTCTGGAGCAAATGCAGAAGGAAGTGAATTCAGATTAGCAAGCCTATAAAACAAACAGCAGGCAGAATGAGATAGATAAAAGAGGGAAGCAAAACAAATCCTGAATTATCTATGTGTATCCAGCTTCCCCCTCGTGGTCAGTGAGTGAAGAGATGCTGAATAATCATTGCCATGGATTCATATCTCCCTTTCCACTAAGCACTTTCTACTTTTAGCACTTAACACGAGACAGTGGAAATAGATGTGCTATAGGAAAAATGTAGAGAGTAAGGAAAATGACCTTGATAGTGGTAGGCAAACTACATTGACAAAATGACAAGGGATGAAACATTTTTTAAGTCCAGAATATCTAGATAATATTTGCAAGTGGCTCAGGCAGATGCCTCCATAATTTACTAAGGGGGAAGAGGATGAGGTACAGCACAATCTGATTTGCAAGAATTTGGTATTATAACCAAACTCAATAAAAGTAGTTTTAGCCTCCCTTTGAAATTGATTTCCTTCTTGGGTCTACCTGGAAGAGGTGAGAAAAAAGTGCTTAAGTTCTGAAGTAAAATGGTTAACGAGAATAAAGTTGGTGTAGTGCTTAAGAGGTTGAACTGGCAACAGGGAGACCTAGGTTCAAGTCTATATTCAGCCACGGAGCCTGAGTAAATAACTTTGGGTCAGTTTGTCTGTCTCAGCCCAACCAACCTCACAAAGTTGTTGTTGTGGGAAGAAATGGGAAGAAAGAATACTATTTATTGTAATTTAATGCAGAAATCATGTTCTGGTCTTCTTAATTTCTAGAAACACATAAGAAAGAAAAGCCAATAGACATAGGTAGGAATATTCATGCTATCTAACCTTGCCCTCAGTGAAGCATATTGAAATGCTATAATATTTAAAGTTATCGTATCCCAATATTTACACCTTTTTTATTTCAGCAAAGCTACCAAAAAAGGATGTGCATGTGAAAGAAACTGGTAAGCACAAGGGGAAAAAATCAATCTAGAAAATTAGAGGGGAGGGAGGGATTTTTAACATTTAGTATAATTAGTAAATTTGAGCTTATTTTCTGTTATCTTGTCTTGGCTTCCCTGCAATATATTGATAGAGCAGTCCAGAATGTATGTAACCCAATATCTTTGTTTTTCAGCACCCCAACCCAAAAAGGATATCCATATTCAAGAATCTGGTAAGACCTGGATTAAAAAAAAAAGTTTAAACACTGTATAAATCAATAGAAGATTATGGATATGTATAAGATTTGACAAGTGAGTAACCAGTGAAATAAAATGGCAGATGGAAAGAATATAATAATCATGGTATTGGGCAGGCATCAGAGACATGCGCATTTAGCCATAGAAACCATGGGGGAGTTTCAGGCAGTTTCTCTCAGTCCAGTCAAGGAAACAGGGCTGCCACTATGGCAGAAATGGGAGGAGTGGCCACTATGCATTCTATAGGAAGAAAAAGCGAAGTATAAATCTAAGAAATAAAATAAATTTATGCATCTGTAAGATAGCCTTCACCAGTTGGAATCTGCCCATTCTCCACTCATGGAGAAAATTGCTTTCAAAGCGCCTTGTGGCTCTCCTTCCTTTAAGCAGGGGCACCAGAAATGAGACTGTCCCCCTCCTTAGCAATAGCAATAGCACTTAGACTTATATATCGCTTCATAGTGCTTTACAGCCCTCTCTAAGCGGTTTACAGAGTTCAGCATATTGCCCCCAACAATCTGGGTCCTCATTTTACCGACCTCAGAAGGATGGAAGGCTGAGTCAACCTTGAGCCTGTGAGATTTGAACAGCTGAACTGCTGAACTAGCAGTCAGCTGAAGTAGGTTGCAGTGGCTATTCTGGAGAGCCTTTGTGGGGTGGATGTGGTTGGCCAAAAAGGTTGGCCAAAAAGAAAGGTCAGCAATTGTGGATTATTTGTGGTTCTTTTGTGTATTATATATATGGAATGTACTGCATTTCAATCCTATTAATGGAAAGAGGTAGCTTAGTCACTGTAAATTGGAGACGGAGGAAGGGAGGGAGGGAGGGAGGGAGGGAGGGAGGGAGGGAAGGAAGGGAGGAAGGAAGGAAGGAAGGAAGGAAGGAAGGAAGGATCGTTCAATCCCAGTTTTATTTTAATTGGTGAATTATGGAATTGTTGTATGTGTGTGATCTTGCTCTATCATTTCACTCTTTGTAATATATGAAAAAAAAACCACTCTTTGCTATATAGACTGATGGAGAATCATGTTTTGTTCTTCTTCCTACTTCTTAGTATCGCATAAAAAAGAAAAGCCAATAGAAATAGGTTAGTATGTTAATATTTTTTTTCTTTTAAAACCACAAAACACAATTTGGACATGGATATGGGTTATACATGTTAAAAATGTGGAATAACTGAAATCTTTATATCTTCTTTTAGCCAAAATGCCAAAGAAACATGTGCATGTAAAGGAATCTGGTAAGACTGGGGTAAAAACATATTTCAGAAATTGCTATGTTCCCTTTGAATGCTTAGTATAAATTAACAGAAGACTATGAAAATGGATGTTACACATCCTAAGTGACTACCTAATAAAATAAAGCACAAAATATGAATAATATACTATATTCTTCAAACTGTGGGTTACCTAGGCCTCATCCACACAGTCCTGTTCCTTTGGTTCCAATACAGTCTGCTTGCCATTTTTTAAAGAGATGTCCTCAAAATGGACCTTGGTATTGGCGCCAGATTGTGGGTGATCTAGAAGAAATGTTTCCTTGTTTACTGGCAGATAAGCACTACCATGAAAACATGAATGTATTGCATTTTAGTCCTATTACTGAAAGAAGGGATGGCAACTGCTCAGTCTTAGTCTCAATTTAGAAGACATATAAGCCTTAAGAAGAAAAACACAGAAACAAACAAAAAGAATAGATAATAAAGTGCATTCTGCCAACTGAATCCAGAATCTATTAAATCCCAGATTAGTTTTGCTTGTGGAATTGAAGTGCTCTCGGTCTGTGACTTGATTCTTTGTTAAGTATTAAATTATAGACTGTTTATTTTGAAATTTGGAATGTAAAAATCATGGTCTCCCTCTTACTTTCTAGAAGCAGACAAGAAAGAAAAACCAATAGAAATAGGTAAGCATGGTCTTATTTTCCCACCTATGCTTACTTGAAAGATGTGTTACAGGTACTGATTATCCAGATTCAACATTTATCAAATCTTTTCATTTTAGCCAAGCTGCCAAAGAAGGCTGTGCATGCAAACAAAACTGGTAAGATCTGAGGGAAAAATATATAAAATATTCCATTTGATGCCCTTAAAAGTTAATAAAAACTACAGAAATTAGTGTTCCATAAGTAAAGTGAAATAAAACATCAAGCATAGATAGGAGTCTATGTTCTGTCCAATGAAATTATCTGGCCAGATGTTCCTTTTCTACCTGTTGTTTTAAATGTGGACTTAAAAGACTTGCTGACTTAAAATGATCTCTCTCTATGATTTTAATCTATTTAATGTATAGAATTATAAGCACACACCCTGTTTTTATTTTGCACCCTGAAATGCAGAAATCACATTCTGATCTTCCTCCTATTTTCTAGAAACACATAAGAAAGAAAAGCCAACAGAAATTGGTAAGCATGTTGTCATTGTAGCTCCTTTAGTTCCCTGAAGCAAATAGTTTAAACAAGTTGTTAATATTTATAATAACTTAATACTTATATTCCTTTATTATAGCCAAGCTGCCAAAAAGTGATGTGCACTTAAAAGAAACTGGTAAGGGCTGAGTAAAACAATTCTAGCACTTTATACTTACAACCTTCAATTCCTTCTATAAATTAACCCAAGACTATCAACATGAGTTTGCCTTGAAAATGTGCCTGACTAAAAAAATAAAATGGTAAGTCTGGATAATAGAGTGCCTTCTGCCCATCCTTGACTTTCTAGCACTCATCCCTTAACCTGCTCCAAGATTATTTGCTTACCATTGCTTGAAGATATGTCCTCACAGGAGATGCTTTAGCTTAGGGTTTGTTTGCTGCTGGAATTCTTCAGGTGATCCACCCATACAGTGGTGTTTTCCATCAGAAAACAGAAGCAGACCTCCTGTGTGACAGAGTTGCCCAAAGAGGTAGTCTTTAGAGTTGATAAACTATTGGATTCCACAAGAGGACCAAACCATCCCATCTGGCCATGAATCCTTGTAAATCCAATGTCATGCTAACTGTGGCTAGTAGAAAACTAGTGTCTCTTGTTTGGAGGTAGTCCTTGCTTCTGTATGGCTGGTAGGCTTTGTTTGGAATATTGAACTCATTAATAATCAACACTGGGTTTTCCCTAAGTTTATTATTCCTATCTATAACCTCCAAAGCAACTTTAGCAAGACACTGCATGACACCTCCCTCCTTTTGATCTGAGCTTCTCTTTCATGACCCACCTTTTATCTCTTCTTTGCCTGTATCCTTCTCACATCTCAGCCAGGGGTGGGTTCCAACTTACCTCGCTGCTGGTTTGCTCCCTCCTGCACCGCGTGGGCACGCCTCATGGGCGCACGCACACATGCGCAGTAACAAAAAATCTCGGGGGGGGGGACTCAAAGCCTAAAAAAAGATGGTGACCGCATGCATAGTGCCGGAACTCGGCTTCTGTGCATGCTCAGAAAAAAAGAAAATTAAAAAAAATTCCAAAAAATTTTTTAAAAAAGAATTTTTAAAAAAGATGGCGTCGCCCACGGACTGGCACCTACCGATCCAGTTCAGTGACGTCATCTGAACTGGATCGTGAACCGGGTGAACTGGTCCGAACTGGGAGGAACCCACCCCTGATCTCAGCCAAGTATGTACCCTTCCTTATACTTAGTCCTCTTCCCTTAAATGCCATTTCTCTTAAATCTCTGCTCACGGGAGAACTTTACTCTCACATCTGAGAGTAGAACAGGAAGAGGAAGTAACTATTGTACTTATGCAAAATAGGGAACCTTCTCTTTTTAACATCTCTGCCCCAGATGTTTGTAATATATGGAATAACCCCACACTATGCAATGAACACTAAAATATGGAAATCATGTTCTTGTCTTCCTCTTTCTTAGAATCACACAAGAAAGGAAAGTTGACCGAAACGGGTAAGTATGAACCTGTGTTTAATCTTTGCATCCCTGAAATACATGAATATGGATAACCTAGGTTCCAGATTTTATCATAATTAAAATGCATAATCTTTTTATTTTAGCCAAGCTGCTAAAGAAGGATATTCATGTAAAAGAATCTGGTAAGACCTGGGTAAAAACATATGCATGACATTACATTTCACTTTGAACATTTACTGTAAATTAAGGCAGATCTATGGAAATGAATTTTCCATACTTATTAAGTGACTAACAAAAGTGACTAAGCAGTGGAATAATATCAAAGATGATTAATATACTGCATTCTGCCCAGTAGTGGGTTCTAAAACCCTTTACTACGGTTTGCGCGCGTGTTCACTCGCGGAGGCTCCCACCACTGCTACCGGTTCTAAGAACCGGACCAAACTTGGAGCCACCCACCGCTGATTCTGCCCACTATGGATTATCTAGTTAGAAAAGCTTGTTCAAGCTCAGTTTTAATTGTGAATTGAGACGTCTCACTGTCTATAAGTGATCTAACTCTATCATTTTATTCTTTATAAAACATGGTCTTACTTTATTATAAAACACTCTAGTACAGAAATAATGTTCTGGTCTCTGATTTTTCTAGAAACAGTTAACTATGTTCTTATTCTTTCCCCTTTGCTTCTATGAAACACATGGATGTAATATGCTGTTCAAACTTTATAATAAAGCAATATTTAAAAGCATTTATTTTAGCCAAGCTGCCAAAGAAGGATATGCATGTTGAAAAATCCAGTAAGACATGAGTACAATCAAATGTAGAAATTACTTTGAACATTTAGTATAGCATAACACAAGATTATGGAAATGAATGTGCAATTAAAAAAATAACTAAGAAGAGAAATAAAATAACTCCTTTCCATTCTCCTGTTCCTCTTCTCTTTGCTGCCATTTCCTTTAATTGGCAGAGGAGAAGGAACAAACCACTGTCTTTGTGCCAGGGGTAGAACCTTTCCCTCCCAACTCCCAAATGTTGACATCATTGTCTGGTTTTCCTCTTACTTTCTAGAACCCCACAAGAAAGAAAAGCCAAGAGAAATGGGTAAGCATTCCTTTATCGTGTCTTTTCTGAAACATATGGGCATTAAATGGATATGGATTATCTATGTTCAATCTATGTCATAGTCAAAATGTGGGTGTTTTTTTTTTAGCCAAAGTGCCAAAGAAAGATGTGCATGTAAATAAAACCGGTAAGTGCTATGTAAGACTATGTCTAGAAAATCCCATTTTCCTCTCTGGACAATTACTGTGTAAACACATGCTGTGGAAATGAATGTGCCATAAAACTAGTGAATTATACTGAATTAAAGTTGCAAAATTGGATGATAGACTACATTCTGCCCCCCTGGGATTTTCTAGTCAAAAGACCCCACTCAGTCTATGCTTCACTTTAACTGTCAAATTAAAAGACTCTCTTAACTTCAAGGCATCTCAGTCTATGATATAATTCTATGTAGAGTGTCACCCACTGCTTGCTATAAACAACCAAATGTAGAAGTAATTTTCTGGTCTTCTTACTTTCTAGAAGCAAATAAGAAAGGGAAACCAATAGAAACAGGTAAGCATGCTCCTATTTTCCCACCTATGCTTACTTGAAAGATTTGTTCCAAAAACTCATTATCCATATTCAACATTTATAATAATCAATATATTTATACCTTTTCATTTTAGCCAAGCTGCCAAAGAAGGCTGTGCATGCAAACCAAACAGGTAAGACCTCAGAGAGAAAAACCTGTGAAATTCAACTTCCCATTTTGAAAATTAACAAAAGATTATCTGGCCAGAAGGGTCTTGTCAACCCTGCTTTCTTTTAATTGTGGAGTTAAGTCAGATCACTGACTTAAAGTGATCTCACTCTATGATTTTAACATGTTTAGTGTATGGAATTCATATTTATTTTCTAGTCTGAAATGCAGAAATCATATTCTGATCTTTCTTTTATTTTCTAGTAACACATAAGAAAGAAAAGCCAATAGAAATAGGTGTGTAAGTTGTCATTGTACCTCCTTTATTTTCTTGAAGCAAATGATATGGTAGAGTTGTTCAGCATTTATAATAACTGAGTACGTATATACTTTTATTTTAGTCAAACTGCTAAAGAAGGATATTCATGTCAAAGAATCTGGTAAGATTAGGGTAAAAACAAATTTAGCAATTTACAGTTCCCATCAGTTAACTCAAGATTATTAAGATGTCTTTGCTGAAACAAAATGTGAAAAAGTATCTGACTGAAGAAATCAAATGATGAGTATGGATAATAGAGTGCCTTCTGCCCACTCTTCATTTCTTAACAGTCATTCCTTGCCCTACTCCAACATAATTTGCTTGCTGTTGCTTGAATATATGTGTTCACATGAAATGCTTCATGTTAGGGTTTGCTTGCTCCTGAGGCAGGCTGGAATCATCTTCCAGATGATCTCAGGAGGTCATACAGCAGATCATCTGTATGACTGAATGGGTAAATTGTTGAATTTCAGTTACCCCACAATAGGACCAAACCATCCCATCTGGCCATGAATCCTTGTGAATCCAATATCATTATAACTGTGGCTACTAGAAAACTAGATCTTTCCTATTTGGAGGTTGTCTTTGTTTCTGTCTAACTGGGAGGCTTTGTTTGGAATAATGAACTCATGGTGAATAATTCCTAAATTTATTATTTCTATCTATTACCTCCATGGCAACCTTAGCAAGACATGCACGACCCCTCCCCCTCCACTATTGATCTGAGCCTCTCTTCCATCACCCACCTTTTACTTCTTCTTTGGCTGTATCCTTCCCACATCCTAGCCAAATTTGGACCCTTCCTTATACTTCTTCTTCTTCCCCCAGATGCCATTTCTCTTAAATCTCTCATTGTGAGAGAACTTTACTGTCACATCTGACAGCAGCAAAAGAAGTGGGAGAGGCCACCACTGTGTTTGCACCAGAGGGGAAATCTGGTGCAAACACAGAATGAATAGATAATGGAATGAATAGATAATAAAGTACAGTCTGACAAAGCTGAGTTATCTATCAGGGCAGTTCCTTCAATCCCAATTTAGTTTCAATTGGGGAATTACAACTTTTTGCCTCTAAGTACCTCACTCCATCATTTGCTTTTGTTATATATTAAACTAAACACTGTTTATTTTAAATACCCAAATGCAGAATTCATATTTTTGTCCTTCCTCTTACTTTTTAGAAGCAGACAAGAAAGAAAAACCAATTGAAATAGGTAAGCACACTCTTATTTTCCTGAAATAACCTTACCTGAAAGATGTGTTATACATACTGATAATCCATATTCAGCATTTACAATAATTGATCTATTTAAACCTTTTTATTGTAGCCAAGCTGTCCAAAAAGCCCGTGCAAGCAAGTAAAACTGGTAAGACTTGAGAAAGAATAAATTTGGAAAATTCCACTTTCCATCTTGAAAATTAAGAAAAGACTACAGGGATGTTTCATAAGAGCAGTGGCTAATTGATGAAAATTAAACCATCAAATGTAGAAAGGATCATTCAATGAAAAATCATTTTCTTGACTCTTGTTTTCTAGAAACACACAAGAAGGAAAAGCCAGTAGAAACTGGTAAGTATGCTGCCCATGTCCTATTTTTAGTTCCCTGTTTAAAATTTATAATAACCCCAAATTTGTATTATTTAATTTTAGCCAAGCTACCAAAGAAGGATATTCATGTAAAAGAATCTGGTAAGATCTTAGCAAAATAAAAAAGTAAAAATTCCCAAGTTATATAGGATCATCATCTTCAGGTCTTTCTCTTACTTTCTAGAACCAGATAAGAAAGAAAAGTCAATACAAATAGGTAAGCACTCTTTTATTTTCTAACCTTTGCTTCCTGAAACAAATAGTTATGATACAAATATTGATTATCTAAGGTATGTATAAAATTTATTATAACCAAAATACTTATTTGTATTTATTTTAGCCAAGCTGCCTAAGAAGGATGTCCATATAAAGGAATCTGGTAGGATCTGGACAAAAACCCACCTATGTATGAATTTGCATTTTCCACTTTTAAGCAGTTTTAAGTGAAATAAAATTAAGGCCATATAACATAGTATACATTTTGACCATTGTGGCCTCAACCGCATAGCCCCATTGCTGTAGGTTCAAGATAGTCTATTTACTGTTTGTAGAGCACATATTTTCACTTAAGGTTCCTCCATCTCAGGGCCAGCTTGCTACTGAGAAACAGTGAATTTGCTATAGCAATCTAGCCAAACCCTTTTCCATCAGAAAACAGAAGTAGACCTCCTCCATAATCATTTTGTGTTGCCTAGAGATGGATTCTCTAATGGTGGCAAGCCACTGGGTTTCATTATTCCACAAATGGACTGAACCATCCCATCCATCATGAATTGTGACTATCAAGGAAATGAAATCCTTCCGATTTGTAGCTTGCCTTTCCTTTTGGGGGGTGAGAGTGGGGTCAGTTTAAGGGTATCTGGAATTTGTGGAAGACCACAACTGGTACTTCCCAATTGGTGCTGTTCCCACCAATAAGCCCTGCAAAACTTAATAGATACTGCACAGCTGATGGCATCTCTCATCATGCCATCTTAACCTCTCTTCCCTCTTCCACTTCATAATTCTCCTTCTTTACCCTTCCAGCCAAGGGCAGATCCTTATCTTTCTTCCATGGCTACTTCTGTTACCTCTGCCTTTGCTATTGCATCTGAGAGCAGTTGTAGGTAGCCACAAGGGAACAAGGGGTAACTATAAGCATTCAAATGGAGAAATAATGCTCTGGTTTTCCTCTTCTAGAGCTGCATAAGAAAGAAAAGGCAATGGAAACAGGTGAAAATGCTTTTATTTTCTTACCCTTCCCTGAGACATATGGTTATGATAAAAAATATTGATTATCCAGCTTCAAAATTTACAGTAACAAAAATCTTTCACTATTTTAGCCAAAGAAGGATGTGCATGTATAAGGATTTTAGCCAAAGAAGGATGTGCATAAAACTGGCAAGTCTTTTGTAAAAATAAACTCAGAAAATTGCACTTTTTACTTTTAACACCCAGTATACATTAAGGCAAGCCTGTGGAAATCAGCATGCCATTTAACTAAAAAGTTAAATTTTTAAAAAGATAACTTGGATAACAGATTATACTCTGCTCCCTGCAGGGTGTCTCTGAAATTACATTGTATATCCATGTAAAAAACTCACCATAGATTTTTTTTAATGTATGTCTGGCAATCTGGTATTTTTCAGTCAGAATAGTTCTAGCAAATCAACTTTTATTAGACTTATTAATTATTCTTCATGCAAACTATGCAAATGCAAATATGATATTTGATGTACTGAATATCTTGACTCTCTCCAATCTTAATAAGCCATTTTGAAATGAAATATTTACCTTTTGCTGAAGTGAGTATGTGTGTGTGTGTGTGTGTGTGTGTGAGAGAGAGAGAGAGAGAGAGAGAGAGAGAGAGAGAGGCAGAGAGAGACACACAGAGACACACAGAGAGAGACAGTCAGAGACAGTCAGAGACAGAGGAGACAAAGATATACACTTGACAGAAGGAGAACTTTTTTTTTTGATGCTACAAGATATGATGGTATGTTGGAGGGAGGGAGAACTTTGCTCATGAATACTATTATAGACCTGATAATATCTCCAATTCAAGAAGCACAGCTGTTATTGCATTGTCCTATTGAGGCAAACATTTCCCAAACTCATATAAGCGGATGGAAATGCAAAACACAACATACTATTTTATTAGTTATTCTGTTCCCTTATATGAAATGTGTAAACTGCTCTCGGGATGTAATTCCTTTATCACTAAAATAAATATCAGGTGTTCTTCAAATATTTTTTCAAAGTATTGCTATATTTTAAAGTAGTGCTTTATTATCATACATAAAAAATATGTGGATGATCTATATACTAAGCAAAGACTAAGTAATTGAATACTTTATCACATATTGGATCTTGGAGATCACCTTTGGGAAAAAGAACCATCCAATCTGCCTCATGGCTTTCCTATACAGAGGTTGTATGGTGCCACCTCATAAGTGGGGACCTTTCTGAGAGAGGTAGAGGCTGTTTTCTACCGTCCTGGAGTGAGGCAAATTGTGGCCACTCCCTAAATGCTGCTCCTTCTGGGAGAGCACAACATGGCCTCTTCATAGGAAGGCTGCATGGCGGATTGATTGGTTCTTCTTCCCAAAGGTGATCTTCAGAAAAAGTAAGTGAAGTGAGGCATGACAGTGGGGTGGAGGAGGCCCAAGGGTTGTGAAGACTCAGCTGTTTGAGAGGTAAGCCCAAAGGATCCAGCATGGCAGGAATGGGGGGAAAATAGACAGGTGAGGTCTCTACTGCATCCTATAGTTGGTGCTAAAGGCAGCCAGGTTTTTGTTCACATGACCACAGGAGGGCTGAAGCAGCTGCAAATTCAGATACAGGTTGTAAGTCTCTTTGTTCAGTGCTATCATAATTTCAGATGGCCTCTGAACAAACAGTCATAAGTCAAGGACTACTTGTAATCCCCCTTTCCCTCTTGGGAATGAATGGTGCTTTTGTTTTTGGCATATTCATCATTGGGGAAGAAGCCATTATTAATCAAGATGACAGGAAAACCTCTGCATTTTTGAAGCACTGAATCTACCCTTCAATCCTAACCCCCCCCGCAAAAATAGCATTTATTTATTTGTTTGTTTGTTTGTTTGTTTGTTTGTTTGTCAAACATATACAAGATAACAGGTATAAGTATAAACATAAACATAAGCAAAGTAAGTACAGATAAAGGAGGACAATAGGACAGTATAAGAAAAGTTTATGCTGCCACCTAACCCATCTAGGTGAGAAGAAGGCAATGCATACATTAGATCACTGCCATATGCTGGAAAAATATAAAGAAGGATGCCAGGTCCAATTCTGGAAGATTTCCATTTATGCTCACTTAGTCATTCATTAGCACTGCCGCTGGGAGATTTAAACACTCTTCAGGCAAGGCAGAAAGCTGCTGTAAAAATATCATATAGCAGCAACATTTCTACAAATACTAATTGTTTTGTTTTGTTTTGTAGTGATTCCATAAACTCAAAGGCCAGAAAATAAAATGTCCATGTATATTTCAAAACTGTACAATCTTAAACCATATCATGATGATGGATGCAGTTGCCCCATGTGGAGCCAGGCAACCCTTCTCTCTAGCAGTGGAACTCCAAAGGTTTCAGGAAAACATGTTATCAATGTTTCTTTTTAGAATGCTCATTATTTATTTCCTTGTGCTCCAGATCCCCACTAAACAGTCTTCAAGTAATCAGATCATGTTCTGTTGGGAGAATCCACTTTTGTTAAGATCTTTCTGGAAAAACTTAAAAACATTTTTTCATCCTTCTTCAGGAAAGAAGAGAGTGTTGGGAAGTAACAGAAATATACTTTTGTTTTTGTTTTACACCATGGGGATCACTGATTCAAAAACATCTTTCTCCTCTCCTACCAGATTCATCCCTAGTTGCTTTTTTAATAAGAGTTGAAAATATTGCTTCGTTCTACATCGCTAAATATTGGATTTCTCATGAGGATTTTATTATTTCTTAGGCTTTTAAAGCTTTCATCCTGCTTTTAGATTGGGTAGCTACCACTTGCGATATCAGTGGTAATGTATACAAATAAATGTGTGTTTTAAGAATTTTGAGGTTTTATATAGTGTTCAGAATATTTTCTTATTGTATTTGCAGCTGTTGGAGGAACCCACAAGCCAAAAGGTCAGGAACGTTATTTTCTTTTAAAAATTTATATACTTATATCGAGAATGCTGTGCAGTCTGATCCCTAGCCAATTTTCAGAGAAGGGTTGTAGAGACCTTTATTCAGTTCAATAATTCTGAGAGCTGGGTTTGTAGCAGAGGTGGGTTCTTTAGATTTAGATTTATTTAGATTTAGATTTATTATTAGAGTTGGAAGGGACCTTGTAGGTCATCTAGTCCAACCCCCTGCTCAAGCAGGAGTTCCTACATCATTTGAGACAGATGGCAGTCCAGTCTCCCCTTGAAGGTCACAAGTGTTGGGGCTCTCACAACCTCCGCTGGCAAGCTGTTCCACTGGTTGATCGCTCTCACCGTCAGAAAGTTTCTCCTCACTTCCAGGTTGAATCTCTCCTTGGTCAGCTTCCATCCATTATTCCTTGTTTGGCTTTCTGGTGCCATAGAGAACAGCCTGACCCCCTCCTCTCTGTGACATCCCCTCAAGTACTGGAACACTGGTATCATGTAGTCCGATTCTATGAACTGGTAGTGGCGGCGGCGGGAGGCTTTGCCTACCCACCCTGGACGCTTCTGTGCATGCGCAGAAGCATCACATGTGAACGCGAATACACGCACGAACTGGTAGCAATGGGATTTAGAACCCATCACTGGTTTGTAGTGTCTCGTGCGATCATACACTTCTCTTTTGCATCGTAACAGTCGGTACTGCTTTTTTGTTAAAAGTGTTTTCAGTCTTGAACTATCGTTTGTATTAAAACCAACATTTTGTAGTTGACTTCCTTCTCTAAATTATTTAGGATTGTATTACAGTTCCAGATTTTTCAGGTCTATTCCATGTTAACTCAATGTATGAGAAGCGTTCTGTTTTTATTTATTCGGCATTATTTATTTACTTACTCATTAAAAATATTGTAAATTTATATAGGTGCCCAACTCACACATAGGTGACTCCTATTTTAAAATAAGCTTTATTTTTAATGTAAATAATACATTAACATAATTTGTGGTTTCTTTTTTGAAGAAAAACTATGACTTAGATCTATTATGACTTTGGAATTAAAAACATGCTTATTCATTTATTTACATCCTGCCTTCATTATTTTTACAAATAAATCAAGGCAGCGAACATATATAATATGCCTTCCTCTCTTATTTTCCCCTCAACAACAACCCTGTGAGGGGTTTTGAGCTTAGAGTGACTGGTCACCCAGCTGGCTTTCATGATTAAGGTGGGACTAGAAGTCACAGTCTCCTGGTTTCCAGCCTGTGGTGCCTTCCGGTCTGTGCTCCTTTCGCTTACACAGTAGTACCTTGGTATCCATAAATAGTTCCTTCCAGAAGACATGACGAATACTAAAACTGATAAGTACTAAGAAAACCACGTGACTTATCACGTGACCCGCTATTTTGGCCAGAAGAAATGGCGAGTCACAAGGCAGCTGTCAACTACTGGCAGAAAGGCGATTCCTGGGACAAGATTTCTGCTTCAAAACGTGTTGAATACCAAATTCGATGAGTTTTGAAGTAGTCAAGGGCCTAGGTAGACTGTATCCTAAATTTGCCGAAGCTTTCCTCAGAAGCTGCACATTCTTCTCCTTTGCCATGCTGCAAGGGGAATTTAAAGAACTATTTGGTTAGCTTTAAGATGAACTTCAGCTTACAAATCAGATGCACAGTGATTACAATCGATAGGTAAAACAGTGGGTAGTTTAGGATTCAGGTAACAAGCCAAATGCAGTTAAGAACAGCAACAGATGCTTCCAATTTATTTCTCACAGCCATTTCAAGGAAGATAACCTCTCAATCTATGTGCCTTATGTCTACTGATGCACAATGCTCTTCTCCCACTAACTCCCACTAACGAACTAGGGAAGACATCCAGGTAAATGCATTCAGATTGATCCCCATACTGTAGGATTTTATATTATTTTAATTATAGGGCTACTTGCAATGCAGATTGTAAGCTCTGGCAGCTGCCCCCTCCCCTAGTCATGTGATCACATTTTGAGTGCTCTGCAACCAGCCCATATTTATGGCTATTTGCAGCATCTGAGAGACACATGGTTATGATTTACCATCTTTTTTTTTTGGCTAGAAAGTGGCATTTACTTCAGGTTTCCAGCAAAAAAACCAGTCACTGCAGACAATGGATTCTCTTAAGGACCGCCACAAAAAAAAAAAAGATTGTAAAATTGATCCTGGTCACCTGATGACCCACTTAACCATCAGCATGATTTATGACCATAATTCTGGGTTCAACTCTGGTCATAAATTGAGGACTACCTGTATCATGTCCTTTATCTCTCTGTCATTCTGCAAGATTGAATAGAATAGAATAGAATAGAATTCTTTATTGGCCAAGTGTGATTGGACACACAAGGAATTTGTCTTTGGTGCATATGCTCTCAGTGTACATAAAAGAAAAGATACATTTGTCAAGAATGGTTGTCATAGGGTTCAAGTAAGCAATCAGGAAACAATCAATATGAAATAATCGTAAGGATACAAGCAACAAGTTACAGTCATACAGTCATAAGTGGGAGGAGATGGGTGATAGGAACGATGAGAAAAACTAATAGTAATAGTAATGCAGCCTAGTGAATAGTTTTACAGTGGTGAGGGAATTATTTGTTTAGCAGAGTGATGGCGTTCGGGAAAAAACTGTTCTTGTGTCTAGTTGTCTTGGTGTGCAGTGCTCTATAGCGACGTTTTGAGGGTAGGAGTTGAAACAATTTATGTCCAGGATGCGAGGGGTCAGTAAATATTTTCACGGCCCTCTTTTTGACTCGTGCAGTATACAGGTCCTCAATGGAAGGCAGGTTGGCAGTAATTGTTTTTTCTGCAGTTCTGATTATCCTCTGAAGTCTGTGTCTGTCTTGTTGGGTTGCAGAACCAAACCAGACAGTTATAGAGGTGCAGATGACAGACTCAATGATTCCTCTGTAGAACTGTATCAGCAGCTCCTTGGGAAGTTTGAGCTTCCTGAGTTGGCGCAGAAAGAACATTCTTTGTTGTGCTTTTTTGATGATGTTTTTGATGTTAGATGACCATTTTAGGTCTTGAGATATGATGGAACCTAGAAATTTGAAGGTCTCTGCTGTTGATACTGTGTTGTCTAGTATTGTAATCTAGATATAGATTTCTTAGAAGACATAAATGTAATGTTATTGCATAATTTTAAATTATCTCTTATGATCTAATCAATATGCAAAAATGTCACTTCAAATAAGCGGTAGAGATTTAATGCTTTTTCAAAAGGCCTTTGTTTGCATAAACCATTCTCTTTGAGACTAGCTGCGTTACAATGTCCCTTATCTTTGTTTTGCAGCTTTACAAGAAAAGAAAGAAGACAGACCTAGCAAGGCAGCAGAACAAGGTAAAAAAAGAAACTCAGTGAAGCTGGTATTATCTAAAGCAAGTGTCAGAGCTGCTTTTAAAAAAAGCACATTTCATATTTCAAGAAACGGACAACCTTGAATTTGTCTCTTTTAACTATCTCGGTGAGTCGTCTTTTCAATCTGTCTGGGAAGCATCATTCTGACAGAACTCAGTTTGTATGTTCCCAAGTGCAGAGACAAAATTTAATCGTTTATCTAGACATGTCATCTTTTGTGGCCTAAATTCTTTTAACCAACTTGATTTGTGGCATAAAGACTTTAAGGGGAGATGAACACTTTATGGCATAGGCATCATTCTTTTATGTTTTAACAATATCTGACCATCTACGTGGATCTTTATTTATTTATTTATTTATTTATTTATTTTTATTTATTTTATTTGTCAAAACATGTACAAGATATCAGGTATGGTATAAACATAAACAAAAGCAAATTAGGTACAGGTAAATTTGGACAATAGGACAGTAAGACAGGGATGGTAGGCACAATGGTGCACTTATGCACGCCCCTTACAGACCTCTTAGGAATGGGGTGAGGTCGACTGCAGACAGTCTAAGGTTAAAGTTTTTGGGGTTTGGGGAAGAAACCACAGAGTCAGGTAGTGCATTCCAGGCATTGATCACTCTGTTGCTGAAGTTGTATTTTCTGCAATCGAGTTTCGAGTGGTTTACATTCAGTTTGAATCTATTGTGTGCGCATATATTGTTGCGGTTGAAGCTGAAGTATTCATTGACAGGTAGGACATTGTGGCAGATGATTTTATGAACTACATTTAGTTCAGATCGAAGGCGACGTAGCTCTAAGCTATCTAAGCCCAAAATTTCAAGTCTGGTGGAATAAGGTATTCTGTTGCGAGCAGAGGAGTGGAGGACTCTTCTTGTGAAATATTTCTGGACTCTCTCAATTGTATTAATGTCCGATATTCAGTGCGGGTTCCAGACAGGTGAGCTGGCAAATTGGTCTGGCAAATGTTTTGCGAGAATTGGTCTGGCAAATGTTTTGTATGCTCTAGTTAGCAGTGTAATATTGCCAGAGAAGAAGCTACGCAAGATTAGGTTAACAACTCTTAGTACCGTTTTGGCAATGTTGTTACAGTGGCACTTAGGTCATTAGATATGAGTACTCCAAGGTCCTTGACAGAGTGAGGGTCGTCTACAAGGTCATGTCCTCCAAGCTTGTATTTTGTGTTCTGACTCTTTTTGCCAATGTGTAACACAGAGCATTTGTTGGTTGAGATTTGAAGTTGCCAGTTATTAGACCATTGTGATACATGGTCTAGGTCTTTTTGAAGGGTAGAAGTATTGTTGGTGGTGTTGAATAGTTTAACATCATCAGCAAAGAGAACGCAGTTGCTTATAATATGATCACAAAGGTCATTTATGTAAAGAATGAATAGTGTTGGTCTTTAAAGAAGTTGCATTGTTTACAGGTGGTCCTTGACTTCCAACCATTCATTTAATGGCCATTTGAAGTTACAGGTTTTCCAGATGCCTTCCAACAAGCCAAGTCAAATGGGGGAATGCCAGATTTGCTTGATAAACACATGGCTTGCTTGACAACCATGGAAAAAAAGATCATAAAATTGGGCCCGACTCACTTAATAATCACTTTGCTTAACAATGGAAATTCTGGTTCCAATTGTGGTCATAAGTCGAGGACAATCTGTAAGGTAAAGGTAAAGGTTCCCCTCGCACATATGTGCTAGTCATTTCCAACTCTAGGGGGCGGTGCTTATCTCTGTTTCAAAGCTGAAGAGCCAGGGCTGTCCGAAGACATCTCCGTGGTCATGTGGCCGGCATGACTAAACACCAAAGGCGCATGGAATGCTGTTACCTTCCCACCAAAGGTGGTCCCCATTTTTCTACTTGCATTTTTTACATGCTTTCGAACTGCATCATGTTTCCATTTAAATGGTCAAATCAGAATACAGGTTTAATATAGAAAAAGTTATAGAATTGATATAAAGGAAAATGCTACATAAATTGAAGATTTAAATAATTTAAATAAATTTCAACATCAGGCATTGTTTCTTTGGATGCTGGAACACGGTTTCTTCTTTTTCTTTTTGGGCACAGTTAATTTTGCGTCCTATAGTTTTGTCCTCGTTAGTACTTAGTTACCAATTAAAATCATCATGTCTTTAAAAAGTCCTAGGTAAAATTCAATCGCTGGGCTTTTCTATGGAAAATCTGTGCGCCTTTGGCATTTAGTCATGCCGGCCACATGACCACAGAGACGTCTTCGGACAGCACTGGCTCTTTGGCTTTGAAACAGAGATGAACACCGCCCCCTAGAGTCAGGAACGACTAGCACATATGTGCGAGGGGAACCTTTACCTTTACTTTAGGTTTTAATAATGCTACAAATGCCCTTAAGCAATGAATGTTGGGATATAGATCTCCAAACAACTTAAGTAAGGTGTCACACCCCAATATTTATCATTTGTTTCCAAAAAGATTTGTTCCAGCCTCCTATTTAATCATCTATTCCAGTTTTGAAATTTCATAAGGTTAGACCTCAGCAGTCCTTTTTGAATGTTTTAAGAGTACTCCTATGTACCTTCAGTTATGCTCATGTGGAGATGAAGCAATAAAAACTCTAAACTATATGATACTACTGTATATTGTTCCCTGTATAAGGACTCTAGCTTATATTTCATCTTGAAGAAATTTCAAGGTAGGGCATGTGATTTCTCTTTAATTTCTTTTGGACAGGGACTAGAAAATAACTCCCCAAGTCTCCCAATTCTTCATTATTTTTTGATTCTACGATACTTATTTTTCCCCGTTATACAGATATATAGAAATATGTAATGCTTCTATTATGAGATTTTTGTCTGTATCTGGCCTTGGGGCTATAATAAATTTGATTGGATTTGATATAAATATATAAAGATAATATTAAGGTTAATTCTATATAAAGTTAATATTTATTCCAAATAGCACAAACTAAATGACACAGAGACCTAAACATATGAGATAATTAAAAAAAATAGTTTCAACATCTTTGATGAACTTACTCATGACACGATTGTAATTTGCACTAGGTATTTTCTTACCTTTAAAAAGTGTTACTTCAAGTATTTATGGAATGATAATGACAAGCTTAGAGGAATCAAATCATTAAAGTTATTTTGCTATCAACCAACAAGCTATTAGATTTTAAATATAGATATTGTAGTATCTCTTGTGAAAATGGCCTTAGTGACTACACCAATAGCTTCATACATAAATATGTAGGCAAACATATCTTTGCCAGGGTCCAAAGTCAGATGACTCTTTATTTATTTATTTATTGTTTGTTTAATTATATTTCTATGCCACCCAACTCCCTAGGGACTCTGGGCGGCTCACAACAGAAATGAACATAAATCAATATAAAAACATCTAAAAAACAGATTAAAAACACATTTACAATTTAAAATCATGTCAGCCCTCCATACATTCATGGGGCGACCTTGCTAGTTATCCCGATAAGGTCAATGGCCCCAGGCCTGTCGGAAAAGCCAGGTCTTTACGGCTTTCCGGAAGGCCAATAAGGTGGGGGTAGTGCGGATCTCAGGAGGTAGCTGATTCCAGAGAGCCGGGGCAGCCACAGAGAAGGCCCTCCCCCGCAGACCCGCCAGCCAACACTGTTTAGCTGACGGGACCCAAAGAAGCCCAACCCTGTGGGATCTTACTGGTCGCTGGGAGATACCGTATTTTTCGGAGTATACGACGCACCTTTTTCCTCCCTAAAAGTGGCTGAAAATTTGGGTGCGTCTTATACTTCGAATGTAGCTTTTTTTCCCAGCCCTAACTAGGTGCTAACAGATCTTCCCAGCTCTTACCTTGCAGGCTTTTTCATTGTTACTCTCTCCAAAGAATGTTTTTCCAGCCCTAAGTCTTTGCAGAATTTTTTTTCATTGCTCTACTTGCTCCGAATAAGTTTTTTTCTAGCCCTAACCAGGTGCTAACTATCTTCCCAACTCTTACCGGCTTGCAGGCTCTTTCATTGTTACTCTCTCAGAAGAAGATTTTTTTAAGTCCTAACCAGGGGATAAAATAATGTGCTGAAGCTGTTCCGAATAAGTTTTTTTCTAGCCCTAACCAGGTGCTAACTATCTTCCCAGCTCTTACTGGCTTGCAGGCTCTTTCATTGTTACTCTCTCAGAAGACTGTTTTTCCAGCCCTAACCAGGGGATAAAATAATGTGCTGAAGCTGACCAGACTAAGGACACTAGCCAGATGAATACCTGGTAGGCAGATTGTTTTCCCCTATTTTCCTCCCCCAAAACTAAGGTGTGTCTTATACTCCGGTATGTCTTATATTCTGAAAAATACGGTATGTGGTAGAAGGCGGTCTCGAAGATAATCTGGCCCTAAGCCATGTACGGCTTTAAAGGTAATAACCAACACCTTGAATTGTGTCCGGAGACCAATAGGAAGCCAGTACAGCTCGCAAAGAATTGATGTAGTGTGGGTGTATCTAGGCGCACCCACAACAGCTTTAGATGTTTAAGCTGAACACTTAGAAATTATTAATGTTTTCTTTTACTCCTAAGTACTTAAGGCAGTGTTTTTCAAGCTTGGCAGCTTTCAGATTGCAGACTTCAACTCCCAGCATGTTGACTGGGGAAAACACACATCTCAAAGCTGCCAAGCTTGAGAAACACTGATTTAAGGGATACTTGAGTAGCTTCATTCCCATGTTTCTTTTCAATCTTTCTGATTCTATCCCATGGAAATCTGCAGAAACTTGCTGCTATTATCACAATGTTATGCTGCAAACTCTGCCCTTTTTTATATGCATGCATTGTCATGATGTCCATACAAACTAGGCAGAACTTTGTGCCTTCATCATTCTGCTTTGTCTCCTTTCGGCCTCTTCCTCAATGAAAACAACTAGGAAAAGTGAGAAGAGAATTGTAGCCAGCTCTGCCCCATGAACATGCCATTCACATGAAGTCAATGACAGATTTGATTTGCCTTTATTCTTGGTGGTGCAGTGGTTAGAATGCAGCACTACAGGCTACTTCTGCTGACTGCCAGCTGTCAGCAGTTCGGCAGTTCAAATCCCACCAGGCTCAAGGTTGACTCAGCCTTCCATCCTTCCCAGATCGGTAAAATGAGGGTCAAGATTGTTGGGGGCCAATAGGCTGAGTCTGCAAACTGCTTAGAAAGGAATGTAAAGCACTGTGAAACAGTATATAAGTCTTAAGTGCTAATGCTATTGCTTTTCCGGGCTGCACAATGTGATGTTTATATCACATGACTCGAGGAATACATAAGCAAAGACTCCCTGACGGATAGGAAATTATTCCCATCAAGAGGTGATATAGGATCTTGCTTCCTTGAAGTCATTCTTACTTAGAAAATAAAACCGAGATTTAATTCTAATTAACAAAATATTTATTTCAGTATAAAAGTAACAAAATATAAACCTTAATAAGCTACATTCTCTCAGCTAAGAATTCACGTCTGCCTCGGGCGAGGCTCACAAGAGAAAAAGGAAGGAGGAGACTCCTGGAATGCACACATGCGCAGTAAAACATATCACATGTCTGCTTGATTAGAAAATACAATAAACCTAGAAATATTGCAGAGGTGCTCAACTGGCAATATTCACATCGTGACACTCCCTCAATTGAAAAGTGATTTCTGGGAAACATACAAGTATTTTTCTAGGCAGAGATACTGACTTGGTGTGTCATTGCCCTTTGTATAGGGGATATTTGTTCAACTTCCTAGTCTATTTGAGAATTTGAAATTCCTGGTTATCTTCCATGAAAGTATTGATCTGGTCCAACAGATTATTTTCCTGAGATCGGTCTTATTAGTTAGTGAGATGCTGCCACTTGTAATACAGTAGGTAGAAGATATCAGCTCCAGTATTAATCCAAAAAATCCAGAGGTAGCATCTGAAGTCTTGTTCATGCCATCAAAAAATGAATGGCCATAAAGTTCATGTTTCTGATTGCAGCAGGGGATTCTCAATTTTTTCATTCGCTTGGAATTCCTTTTTAGACTGTCCACGGTGGAGACAATGAAAAGGCATGGAACTGGGCATTGCTCATACATGGATCTCCTCCTCATAAAGACAGAGAAGAAATCCATCTTTAAACATTTCTAATTTACACCTTTAGGGCAGTAGGTAAACTTAATGCAATTGCCCTTCCTTTCTCCCATTTCTGCAAATTTTGTTACCATGAGGGATCCTAGGTGCTCTCTGAGCTTGGTTGTTTTCATTACCCAAACTAGGTTCCATCATCAGGGCTAGTAAGGAATGGGGGTTGCTCTCAGTTTATATTCTAGTGGCTACATATACAGTACATATACAAATATTCTTCTTTATTAATTTTGCGATCATTTGCTAATTTAGAATTTTGTAAAGAGATGCAGGTACTTGAGTAAAGTACTTGTAAGATGTGAATATTAGAGAAAAGTATTGACTAGAATATGTACATTGGGGAAAAGCAAATAATATGCATACAGAAATTCATTCTGACCTTCTAAAATGTAAATAATTGCAAAAAGGTATTTAAATTACAATTTCATCTCTCCCTGGTCTTCTTCCCTCTACAAGCATCCTTGGGAAACATGAGTAGCATTTTCAAGCCTGAACTCATAGTTTCAAACACATCTTGTAATTGGCTCTTCTTTAATTAAAATCTCAGTGATGATCTTTTCATTTTAAAGTCGGTTTGCTAAAGGAAAGCACTAATAACAGAAACAAAATAATAGGAGAACAGAGATTTTGGCTGCTTTCCATTTCAAGGGATGAGTCCTTGGGCAATGTTAAGAATTGATCAGGCACCACATAGACTTTTAATCTGATGAAGTTTACCCCTTGATTTCAATAAATGTATTTTTCATACAGTTTCCTATTAATCATATAGTCTTAGCTACTATATGAGGAAATAAGGGATTTATTATTTTTCTCATTTCTTCTTCTGCAGATAAATCAGACTCCAAGGAATCGAGCAAAGTGTGTCACAGTATGTATATATTTTGTGGATATGATAAATTATCTGACAGTTTATCCATGAATAATATTTCTCTTTGTTTTCATTATTTTAAAGTATTACAAGATCATTTCAAGTCTTCATTAAGAGTAAAAGTAATTTATTTTTCTTTTTTTTTAAAAAAATAGTCCACTATGCTTCCCAAGTGGACAGTTAAAGAAAAAAAAAAGATGGATGTGGGCACAATTAATCATACTTTAGATTGCACAATGTCAATATTATTGTATTTTACTGTTCTATTATTTTGAGCTCAGTTATCATTTCCACAGCATAGCAGTGACTGCACAATTCTTTGTAAGGCAGAAATTATTAGTCCTGGTCGCAGTTTTATTAATGTGTCGATATATTCATTATTTGTAGGCATATATTTTACATTAGTGGTGCTGTACTTTTAGTTTTCTGGATTAAAAAAAAATTTTTCCATTTCAGTTATAAAAATATGATCACATATACGCTTAAAATTTGGAAATGCATAAATAATACTACAAAAGATTATTATTATTACTTACAATTATTGTATAGCATTCAGCATGTAGTAATATTAATTATAATACTGGATCACGAAGCAAATATATTCAAAACCCAGATAACATTGGAGCTTTTGGAAAATGTACGTTTTATAAAGGAGTTTTCCATGTAGGCTTATGAATTCACACATGGATGAGCTACAAATAATGTAACAATAATTTTCTGTATTGTAAGCACCTGTGTTGTATTACCCTTCTCCTTTCCATCCTGCAATATTCATCTCAGGCAATTAACTCTTAGACTATTATGATGTAAAACCAGAATTTAAAATATTTGTATGCTTCTTTTAAGGGATATACCTTCTCAAGATGGTTCCACAACTTAATATAATTGTACATTTGCAAAATAAAACTGCCAGGTTATAATATAATATATGCTTACCCAGATTTTCAACCATCTATAATTTGTATGTGCACGAAAATTAACACAACTCTGGTTTGTATTTTGTAGAACACATGAAGGAAAAAGAAACAAATTATGTTTCTTTTAACATAAGTGAAGACTATAAATAAGCAGCTGAAAGCAAACTTGAAATTAAAATATAAGTATGATAAAACTGCCAAGTTCTTCCTGCTTTTGATTATATACAAACAATTAAGCTGGAATAAATATGTGTCTGGTCTTGAAATATTTAACTGCAAGGCTAATATTGAATATTACATGAATGCAGACAGCAGAGGGAAAAAAGCATATGTGAAATGAGACTGAAACGCCTTCAGGGGTTCATAAAGACAAAGGATAAAATCATTTACACATACCTATTAAATACCCAATCTTCTCATTTTCTTTCTCATTTAAATATAAAGTCCATAGAGAACTATCTAACTATCTAACATGAAAATGTGGCATCTGGCTGGGTATTGTCAAAGGCTTTCCTTTGCATTGTACGTATCTTGCTTTCCTATGCATTGTAAATGTGTAAGATCCATTAAGTACGATAAAGCTTACTTGGCAATCAGTGTTGTCGGAATTTCAGCCTTAACTAGAAGTCAGCATCTAAGAATGCAACGGGGCTCCTTAATGGAGGTAAATATCTTGGACCTGGACCTGGCCCCCCTCTGCTGAGTGTGGAAACAGAAGCGGAGGGGGGTTTTGGCCCACCCCCAGGCTCAGTATGAATGGTGTGTATGGCCTGCCGGGAGAGTGGGGGACCAGCGGGGTGGGGGAGGGGATCTCTGGGGGGGCGGGGAGTAAGAGCATTATGGTCGTAACGGGGAGAGGCAGGTATGGCGGGAGCAGAGGGGTAGGCCGCTCTCGGGGAACGAGAATTCGCTGTTTGCAAGCGATTCCTTGTTCTGGCCCCTCTGGTCTGGTTCCATCTAGCTCAACCCGAGTGCCTGGTAACCAGGGATGTCAGGGCCCCGGGCTCAAGCTGCTGCTGTTAAATGCCAGGTCGATCACCAACAAGGCCCCCCTTATTCGGGATTTAATCCTGGAAGAGGGGGTGGACCTGGCGTGTATCACCGAGACCTGGCTGGGCCAGGAGGGGGGAGTGCCCCTTTCGGAAATATGCCTGGACGGGTTCTTGGTTCAGCATCAGCCGCGACCCCAGGGAAGGGGTGGAGGAGTGGCTATTATAGCTCGCCAGAATCTGTGTCCTCGAAGGAGCCCTGCCCCAGAGATTGTTGGGTGTGAGACGCTCCTTCTGAAGTTGGACTTAGGGGTTCAGGTGGGCCTTTTGCTAACGTACCTGCCTCCTAGCTGCGTTGCAAAGGCCCTGCCTGTTCTGCTCGAGGCGGTTGCAGGGCTGGCGGTTGAGTTCCCCAGGTTGATGGTGCTGGGGGACTTTAATTTGCCATCACCCGGCGAAGCCTCAGGGGCAGTCCAGGAGTTCATGGCTTCCATGACAACCATGGACCTGACCCAAGTAGTTCAGGGTCCGACTCATGAGGGTGGTCACACACTTGACCTTGTGTTTCTCTCGGGGCAGTGGAGAGATGATCTGAGGCTGAGGGGTTTAGTCACAGTACCCTTGTCGTGGTCAGATCATTTCCTTCTGAGGTTGGATTTCATGGCACCACTCCTCCACCGCAAGGAGGCGGGACCGACTAAATGGTTCCGCCCCAGGCGCCTAATGGAACCGGACGGATTCCAGAGGGAACTTGGGGAAATACCTGAATCCCTGGTACACAGTTCATCCGAGTCTCTGGTCGCAGCCTGGAATCAGGCAGCAACGGGGGCTCTGGATCGGATTGCGCCTTTGCGACCTCTCCGTGGAAGTGCATCCAGGAGGGCTCCTTGGTTTACCGAGGAACTCCGGGAGATGAAACGCCACAAGAGACATCTAGAGCGACGATGGAGATCTAGTAAAGCTGAATCTGACCGGACACTTTTAAGAACTTTCATTAAGTCTTACTTAGTGGCGATACGGGCGGCAAAATGTTCGCATTTTTCCGCTCTTATTGCGTCCGCTGACTCCCGCCCAGCCGCCCTGTTTAGGGTGACCCGCACCCTTCTGGCTAAGGAGGAAGGCGGAGATCCCTTGCAGGGCAGAGCTGAGGAATTTTCTCGGTTTCTGGCGGATAAAGTCATTCAGATTCGGACAGACCTGGACTCCGATTGGGCAGTACAGGCCGAGATGACCGGGGCAGGTCTTAGTCCGGTTATCTGGGATAGGTTTGAACCGGTGACTCCTGAGGATGTAGACAAGGCCATAGGAGCGATGAGCTCCGCCACCTGTTTATTGGACCCGTGCCCCTCCTGGCTGGTTTCGACCACCAGGGAGGTGTCACGCGGCTGGCTCCAGGCGTTGGTCAACGCTTCCTTGAGAGAGGGGTCCGTCCCGCAGCCCTTAAAAGCTGTGGTGGTGAGACCCCTCCTCAAGAAGCCTTCCCGGGACCCGGCGGATTTAAAGAACTTCCATCCAGTCTCCAACCTTCCCTTCGCGGGGAAGGTTGTTGAGAAAGTGGTGGCGCTCCAGCTCCTACGGCTGTTGGATGACACGGATTTTCTGGATCCCTTTCAATCAGGTTTCAGGCGCGGCTACAGTACGGAAACGGCTTTGGTCACCCTGATGGATGATCTCTGGCGAGCCCGGGATAGGGGTTATTCCTCTATCCTGGTGCTACTTGACCTCTCAGCGGCCTTCGATACCATTGACCATGGTATCCTTCTGCGTCGTCTCGGAGAGGTGGGGGTGGGCGGCACTGTTTTGCAGTGGTTCTCCTCCTTCCTCTCTGACAGGACGCAGTCGGTGCTGACAGGGGGGCAGAGCTCGAGCCCTAGGCCCCTACTATGTGGGGTGCCTCAGGACTCGGTCCTCTCGCCCATCCTGTTTAACATCTACATGAAGCCACTGGGTGAGATCATCCGACGACACGGGGTGAGGTATCAGCAATATGCTGATGATACCCAGTTGTACATCTCCACCCCGTCTCAATTCGGGGAAGCCGTAGGCGTAATGGGCCGCTGCCTGGATGATGTTAGGGTCTGGATGGGGAAGAACCGGCTAAAACTTAACCCTGACAAGACTGAGTGGCTATGGATATTGCCTCCTAAGGACGTGACCAACTGTCCCTCCTTGGTTCTTGGGGGAGAGAAATTAGCTCCCTCAGAACGGGTCCGCAATTTGGGTGTCCTCCTAGATCCACAGCTTAAATTGGAACAACATCTTTCAGCTGTGGCTAGGGGGACCTTTGCACAAGTACGTCTCGTGCACCAATTGCGACCCTACTTGGAGAGGGAGGCACTTCTCACAGTCACTCATGCCCTCATCACCTCACGGCTGGATTACTGCAATGCGCTCTACATGGGGCTACCCTTGAAGAGTGTCCGGCGACTGCAACTGGTGCAAAATGCAGCTGTGCGAGCTGTGGTGGGTGCTCCTAGATGCACCCACGTAACACCAATTCTCCGCCAGCTGCATTGGTTGCCCATTAGTCTCCGGATCCAATTCAAGGTGTTGGTCATTATCTTTAAAGCCCTACATGGCTCAGGGCCAGGTTACCTTCGGGACCGCATCCTGCCGCATACCTCCCTACGACCGGTCAGAGCCCACAGAGTCGGCCTCCTCCAGGTCCCGTCGACCAAACAATGTCGGTTGGCAGGGCCGAGGGGGAGGGCCTTCTCTGTGGGAGCTCCCTCCCTGTGGAACCAGCTCCCCCCAGAGATCAGGACTATCCCCACCCTGCTGGCCTTCTGGAAAGCAATAAAAACTTGGCTCTTCCGGCAGGCGGGGTGAAAGCGTGACGATACTCTTTTAATTTTTATATGTTTATATGTTTTTTAACTATTGTATTTTACTGCATTGTATTGTCGAAATGGATCCGAATATGTTGTGAGCCGCCCAGAGTCCCTAGGGAGTTGGGCGGCATACAAATCCATTTAATTAAATTAAATTAAATATGAATAGGATTTGGCTGGTGGAACTCTACATACTATTGCCAGGATAATAATTTTAGCCCCCCAATATGAGTGTGGCTTTGAGAAGAGGGATGTTGGCATAAAAAAGAAACTACACACATAATGTACATCATTATGCTGTACATCACCACCCCGTCTCAATTCAGCGAGGCAGCTGATGTAATGTGCCGATGCCTGGACGACGTTAGGACCTGGATGGGGAGAAACAGACTCAGACTAAACCCCGACAAGACTGAGTGGCTTTGGATATTGCCTCCTAAGGACCAAGTCAACGGTCCCTCCTTGGTTCTAGAGGGAGTGAAATTAACTCCCTCAGAACAGGTCCACAATTTGGGGGTCCTCCTAGACCCACAGCTAAAATTAGAGCAACACCTTACAGCTGTGGCTAGGGGGGCCTATGCTCAGGTTCGCCTGGTGCACCAATTGCGGCCATACTTGGAGAAGGAGGCTCTACTCACGGTCACTCATGCCCTTGTCACCTCGCGTTTGGACTACTGCAACGCGCTCTACATGGGGCTACCCTTGAGGAGTATTCGGAGACTTCAGTTGGTGCAAAATGCTGCTGCGCGTGCTGTGGTGGTTGTGCCAAGGCTGCCCATCGGTCTCCGGGTACAATTCAAGGTGTTGATCATCATCTTTAAAGCCCTACATGGCCTAGGACCAGGCTACCTTCGGGACCGCATTCTGCCTCATACTTCCCTTCGACCGGTTAGGGCCCACAGAGTTGGCCTCCTCCAGGTCCCGACAGCCAAACAATGCCGGTTGGCGGGCCCTAGGGGGAGGGCCTTCTCTGTGGGGGGGCCCCGTGCTCTGGAACCAACTTCCCCCAGAGACCCGTACTATCCCCACTCTGCTGGCCTTCTGGAAAGCCGTCAAGACATGGCTCTTCCTGCAGGCAGGGGGGAAAGACTAAATTCATCTAAATTCCCCCCTGGGTATGACTGATTGTGACTATTTTTTAACTTTTATATATCTTTTAACTGTCATTTTTAAAGTATTGCTTATTATTAATGTTCTTACAATTGTTGTACGCCGCCCTGAGTCCCTTTGGGAGTAGGGCGGCATAGAAGAACAATCAATCAATCAATCAATCAATCAATCAATCAATCAATCAATCAATCAATCAATCAATCAATCAATAAATAAATAAATAAATAATACACTTACTGCAGTGATTCACTGATCAAATGTGGCAAGAAAAATAGTAAAATGGGAAAAACCTCAACAAATGTCTCGCTTAGCCACAGAAGTTTTGGGCTGAATTGTGGGCGTAAGTTGAGGACTGTAGTAAAATGCGAGCAAGAGATTTGGGGATTTGTATGCAATGTGCGCACAAATGAAAGAGAAGCTAAACAGATTCACTGAAGAAAGCAAAGCAAAAGAATGATTTTAACTGCAAACTATGGCATAGACGGGACACATTTATAGGCGAGATAATGAAAGAAGATTATGCAACATTCAATGCAGGTAGTTCTCGAATTATAACTGGTTGCTTAATGACTGTTCAAAGTTATGCCAGGCCTCTCCAGAGCTATTTATAACCTGATTTGAAGTTACGATGGCTGCTGCACGCACCCCTCTCCCCAGTCACATGATTTAATTTTGGGCACTTGGCAATCCGCTTCCCTCTACAGCAGTGGTTCTCAACCTTCCTAATGCCGTGACCCGTGCCCCCGCTGCGACCCACCCCACCATCGCAACCCCTGCCCCGCCGCCGCCATTTGGGTTCCTTTACCCTCTGCGCATGCGCAAAGCATTCTGTGCATGCGCAGAGGGTAAAAGAACCCAAAATGGCAGCATCAGGGCGAAGTCTCCCGACCCCTGAGAAAGGGTTGTTCGACCCCCAAAGGGGTCGCGACCCCCAGGTTGAGAACCGCTACCCTACAGCCATTTGCAGTGTCCTGTGGTCATCTAACCATGATTTGTAATGTTTTTTCCTGGTTTCCGGAATTTATTTCCAGTTTCTGGCAAAAAGTGCCCTTTGG